>MU249576.1:21577942-21613346 GCA_018977245.1 Lethenteron camtschaticum
GTGAGTGAACAGTGACATAGTGAGTGAGTTGAACAGTGACATAGTGAGTGAGTTAAACAATGACATAGAGAGTGAGTTGAACAGTGACATAGTGAGTGAGTTGAACAATGACATAGAGAGTGAGTTGAACAGTGACATAGAGATTGAGTTAAACAGTGACATAGTGAGTGAGTTACAATACGATTAGTAGAGGTGAGAGTTAATAGTGAGTGATAATAGTGAGTGATAGTTGATAACAGTGACATAGAGAGTAAGTTGAACAGTGACATAGAGAGTGAGTTGAAAGTGACATAGTGAGTGAGTTGAACAGTGACATGTGAGTGAGTTAAACAGTGACATAGAGAGTGAGTTAAACAGTGACATAGTGAGTGAGTTGAACAGTGACATAGGAGTGGTTAAAGTGACAGTGATGATTAACAGTGACATAGAGAGTGAGTTGAACAGTGACATAGTGAGTGAGTTGAACAGTGACATAGAGAGTGAGTTAAACAGTGACATAGTGAGTGAGTTAAACAGTGACTTAGTGAGTGAGTTAAACAGTGACATAGAGAGTGAGTTGAACAGTGACATAGTGAGTGAGTTAAACAGTGAATAGTGAGTGAGTTAAACAGTGACATAGTGAGTGAGTTGAAAAGTGACATAGTGAGTGAGTTGACAGTGACATAGAGAGTGAGTTGAATCAGTGACATAGTGAGTGAGTTAGAACAGTGACATAGTGAGTGAGTTAAACAGTGACATAGTGAGTGAGTTAACAGTGAATAGGAGTGAGTTTAACAGTGACATATGAGTGAGTTAAAAGTGACACTAGTGAGAGTGAGTTAGAACAGTGACATAGAGAGTGAGTTGAACAGTGACATAGAGAGTGAGTTAGAACAGTGACATAGAGAGGTGAGTTAGAACAGTGACATAGAGTGAGTTGAACAGTGACATAGTGAGTGAGTTGAACAGTGACATAGTGAGTTAAACAGTGACATAGTGAGTGAGTTGAACAGTGACATAGTGAGTTAAACAGGACAAGGAGTGAGTTAAACAGTGACATAGTGAGTGAGTTAACAGTGACATAGAGAGTGAGTTAATAGTGACATAGTGAGTGAGTTAAACAGTGACATAGGAGTGAGTTGAATAGTGACATAGTGAGTGAGTAGAACAGTGACATAGATGAGTGAGTTAAACAGTGACATAGTGAGTGAGTTAAAACAGTGACAGGAGTGAGTGAGTTAAACAGTGACATAGAGAGTGAGTTAAACAGTGACATAGTGAGTGAGTTAACAGTGACATAGGAGTGAGTTAAACAGTGACATAGTGAGTGAGTTGAACAGTGACATAGTGAGTGAGTTGAACAGTGACATAGAGAGTGAGTTAAAAGTGACAAGTGAGTGAGTTAACAGTGACATAGTGAGTGAGTTAAATAGTGACATAGTGAGTGAGTTAAACAGTGACATAGTGAGTGAGTTGAACAGTAGACTAGTGAGTGAGTTAAATAGTGACATAGTGAGTGAGTTGAACAGTGACATAGTGAGTGAGTTAAACAGTGACATAGTGAGTGAGTTAGAACAGTGACATAGTGAGTGAGTTAAACAGTGACATAGTGAGTGAGTTAACAGTGACATAGTGAGTGAGTTAGAACAGTGACATAGTGAGTGAGTTAAACAGTGACATGAGTGAGTTGAACAGTGACATAGTGAGTGAGTTGAAGAACATGTGAGTACAGACATAGTGAGTTAAACAGTGACATAGTGAGTGAGTTGAAACAGTGACATAGAGAGTGAGTTAACAGTACATAGTGAGTGAGTTGAACAGTGACATAGTGAGTGAGTTAAATAGTGACATAGATGAGTGAGTTAAACAGTGACATAGTGAGTGAGTTAACAGTGACATAGTGAGTGAGTTAAACAGTGACATAGTGAGTGAGTTGAACAGTGACATAGTAGTGAGTTGAATGACTGGAGTGAAGACATAGTGAGTGAGTTGAACAGTGACATGGAGTGAGTTAAACAGTGACATAGTGAGTGAGTTAACAGTGACATGAGTGAGTTGAACAGTGACATAGAGAGTGAGTTGAACAGTGACATAGTGAGTGAGTTGAAGTGACAGTGAGTGAGTTAAACAGTGACATAGAGAGTGAGTTGAACAATGACATAGAGAGTGAGTTGAACAGTGACATAGTGAGTTGAACAGTGACATAGAGAGTGAGTTGAACAGTGACGATAGGAGTGAGTTGAAACAGTGACATAGTGAGTGAGTTGAACAGATGACATAGAGAGTGAGTTGAAACAATGACATAGAGAGTGAGTTGAACAGTGACATAGTGAGTGAGTTACATAGAGAGTGAGTTGAACAGTGACAGAGAGTGAGTTGAACAGTGACATAGAGAGTGAGTTAACAGTGACATAGTGAGTGAGTTATGAACGTGAGTTGAACATAGAGAGTGAGTTGAACAGTGACATAGTAGAGTGAGTTGAACAGTGACATAGTGAGTGAGTTAACAGTGACATAGGAGTGAGTTGAACAGTGACTAGGAGTGAGTTGAACAGTGACATAGTGAGTGAGTTGAACAGTGACATAGAGAGTGAGTTGAACAGTGACATAGTGAGTGAGTTAGTGACAGTGAGTGAGTTAAACAGTGACATAGTGAGTGAGTTGAACAGTGACATAGTGAGTGAGTTGAACAGTGACTAGTGAGTGAGTTAACAGTGACATAGTGAGTGAGTTAAACAGTGACATAGTGAGTGAGTTAAACAGTGACATAGTGAGTGAGTTAAACAGTGACATAGAGAGTGAGTTGAATAGTGACATAGTGAGTGAGTTAAACAGTGACATAGTGAGTGAGTTAAATAGTGACATAGTGAGTGAGTTAAACAGTGACATAGAGAGTGAGTTAAACAGTGACATGTGAGTGAGTTAAACAGTGACATAGTGAGTGAGTTAAACAGTGACACAGTGAGTGAGTTAAACAGTGACATAGAGAGTGAGTTAAACAGTGACATAGTGAGTGAGTTAAATAGTGAGTTAAACAGTGACATAGTGAGTGAGTTGAACAGTGACATAGTGAGTGAGTTGAACAGTGACATAGAGAGTGAGTTAAACAGTGACACAGTGAGTGAGTTAAACAGTGACATAGTGAGTGAGTTAAATAGTGACATAGTGAGTGAGTTAAATAGTGAGTGAGTTGAACAGTGACGTAGTGAGTGAGTTAAATAGTGACATAGTGAGTGAGTTGAACAGTGACATAGTGAGTGAGTTAAACAGTGACATAGTGAGTGAGTTAAACAGTGACATAGTGAGTGAGTTAAACAGTGACATAGTGAGTGAGTTAAACAGTGACATAGTGAGTGAGTTAAACAGTGACATAGTGAGTGAGTTAAACAGTGACATAGTGAGTTGAACAGTGACATAGTGAGTGAGTTAAACAGTGACATAGTGAGTTAAACAGTGACATAGTGAGTGAGTTAAACAGTGACATAGAGAGTGAGTTAAATAGTGAGTGAGTTGAACAGTGACATAGTGAGTGAGTTAAATAGTGACATAGTGAGTGAGTTAAACAGTGACATAGTGAGTGAGTTAAATAGTGAGTGAGTTAAACAGTGACATAGTGAGTGAGTTAAACAGTGACATAGTGAGTTAAACAGTGACATAGTGAGTGAGTTAAACAGTGACATAGTGAGTTAAACAGTGACATAGTGAGTGAGTTAAACAGTGACATAGTGAGTTAAACAGTGACATGAGTGAGTTGAACAATGACATAGAGAGTGAGTTGAACAGTGACAGTGAGTGAGTTAAATAGTGAGTTGAACAGTGACATAGAGAGTGAGTTAAACAGTGACATAGTGAGTGAGTTACATAGAGAGTGAGTTAAACAGTGACATAGGAGTGAGTTAAACAGTGACATAGTGAGTGAGTTGAACAGTGACATAGTGAGTGAGTTAAACAGTGACATAGTGAGTGAGTTGAACAGTGACATAGAGAGTGAGTTGAACAGTGACATAGTGAGTGAGTTGAACAGTGACATAGTGAGTGAGTTAAACAGTGACATAGTGAGTGAGTTAAACAGTGACATAGTGAGTGAGTTGAACAGTGACATAGAGAGTGAGTTAAACAGTGACATAGTGAGTGAGTTAAATAGTGAGTTAAACAGTGACATAGTGAGTGAGTTGAACAGTGACATAGAGAGTGAGTTAAATAGTGACATAGAGAGTGAGTTAAACAGTGACATAGTGAGTGAGTTGAACAGTGACATAGAGAGTGAGTTGAACAGTGACATAGTGAGTGAGTTAAACAGTGACATAGGAGTGAGTGAACAGTGACATAGTGAGTGAGTTAAACAGTGACATAGTGAGTGAGTTGAACAGTGACATAGTGAGTGAGTTGAACAGTGACATAGTGAGTGAGTTAAATAGAGAGTGAGTTGAACAGTGACATAGTGAGTGAGTTAAACAGTGACATAGAGAGTGAGTTGAACAGTGACATAGTGAGTGCGTTAAACAGTGACATAGTGAGTGAGTTGAACAGTGACATAGAGAGTGAGTTAAACAGTGACATAGTGAGTGAGTTAAATAGTGAGTGAGTTGAACAGTGACAATAGAGAGTGAGTTAAATAGAGAGTGAGTTGAACAGTCATAGAGAGTGATTGAACAGTGACATAGTGAGTTAAACAGTGACATAGTGATGAGTCAGTGACATGAGTGAGTGAGTTGAACAGTGAATGAGTGAGTGAGTCAGTGACATAGTGAGTGAGTTGAACAGTGACATAGAGAGTGAGTTAGTACAGAGAGTGGTTGAACAGTGCATAGAGAGTGGTTGAACAGGTGAGTGAGTTAAACAGTGACATAGTGAGTTAAATAGTGAGTGAGTTGAACAGTGAATGAGTGGTTGAAGTGATGAATCAGTGAGTGAGTTAAATAGAGAGTGAGTTGAACAGTGATAGAGAGTGATGAACAGTGGTGTTTAGTAGAATGGTGAGTAGGTGACTGCTGCGCCCGTCCAGGACGACTCTCAGTGGCGTGGTGACCTGGGAAATTCGTCGTGAGTTCCCAGTCGTCTTGTTCAGTGTCAACATGATGGGATTCATCAGACCAGTGTTTCCAAATGTGGGTTTTTTGTTTTATATTTCAATTTATATTAAATTTTATTTTATTACTAGCGGAAGTACCCGGCTTTGCCCGGGTGAAAAATATCTTTCTTAAAAACCTTACATATATATATACACGTAGGTATTGTCAAAGCCCGGTGCTGTTTGTACATTTTTCCACCAACAAATATATAAGAGGCTTTCACAATCCATTTAAAAGTGTAGTTAAAGTTGATGTCAAAATGTTTCCGAAAATTGTGGCTCCCCCCCCCCCTCAAAAAATATCTTTACCCCCGTAGGTATTATATACTAACAACACCTTACATACAACAGAGGAAGTGGTATCTATTGACTCTGTAGGTATCTACTGACTGTACCGTAGTATCTACTGAGCCAGTAGTAGCTACTGCTGTGTAGTAGTATTTAGTGATGTAATAACTACTGACCATAGTAGTATTTACTCCTACAGGGGCGGTTTCTTCATTAGGGCGATTGGGCGACGCACCACCAATGTCATTCAACCACAGAGTCACGCTAGCCGTCACTGCAGCCTCTGGATATAGTCCAATCAGCGTCATGTCACGTTCTGTGGAGTACCGCCTCTTTTTGGGCGATTTCACTACGGCTGAGAATCGCCCGAGTGGCCCCATAGACTTACATTCAAAGATGTTTTTTTTCGAACGGGGGCGCTCCAATGCATTATCTATGGCTTCCGGAGGGCGAGCCCTAACGTGCTTACGTCATCATACGTGTTTACGTCATCATACGTAAGCACGTTTCATCCAACAATATAATTTATCGCTACCTAGTGGAATCTTTAATAAAATAAACTTGAGTGGTTTGTTTTAATAGTGAGTATATAAACAAACAAGATGTATTGTAAGAGTCACTTTATTTTTCATTAATATTAAAGAAGTGAAGTTGCCTTTACTAGCTTAAGCTGTTAATTTATCCATTGCATGGGTGGACCTTATCCTTATCAATCATCCAGACATTTGCCCCCCTGAGAGATTTTGCAGGAGCCGCCACTGCTACAGTAATCTACCGACTATATACTCGTAGACTAACTGTATAGTATCTGCTGACTTAAGTGTATCCACTGACTATAGTAGTAACTACAAAATCTATAGCAGTATCTACTCACTCTATAATAGTATCTACTGACTCTAGTAGCTACTCACCGTGGTAGTATGTACTGACTGTATAGTAGTATATACTGACTGTAGCAGTATTGACTGACTGTAGCGGTATATACTGACTGTTTTAGTATTTACTATAGCGGTATCTACCAACTCGATAGCAGTATCTACTATCGCTACAGCATTGTATACCGACTGAGGTCGTACCTGCTTTCACTACAGCAGTGCATACTGCTGTGGTGGTATCTGCTACGATGAGAGGAGTACATATTGTGGTGGTGGTACCTGGTATGATAACAGCAGTGCATATTGACTGTACTCATCATTCACCCTCACCATTCACCACTCACAACTCACCCTTACCACTCATCCTCACCACTCACCACTCCCACTCACTATTCACCATTCACTCTCACAACTCACCACTCACCAACCTCCCTCACCAATCTCCCTCACCACTCACCCTCACCACTCACCCTCACCACTCACCAATCACCACTCACCCTCGCCACCACTCTCACCACAACCCTCACCACTAACCCTCACCACTCTCATCACCACTCTCCCTCACCACTCACCACTCACTCTCACCATTCACCCTCACCATTCAGCCTCACCACTCACCCTCACCACTCACCCTCACCACTCACCGTCACAACCACCACTCACCATCACCACTCAACTTCACCCTCACTACTCACCATTCATCCTCACCAATCACCACTGACCAATCACCACTCACCACTCTCCACTAACCCTCACCACTCAACCTCACCACTCACCCTCAAAACTAACCACTCTCTCACCACTCACCCTCACCACTCAGCACTCACCCTCACCACTCACCCTCACCACCACCCTCACCATCACCCTCACCGCTCACCACTCACCCTGACCACTCATCCTCACCATCACACCCTCACCAATCACCACCACCCGCACTGCTCACCCTCACCACTCACGCTCACCCTCACCACTCACCCCTCACTAATCACCACTCATAACCGCCACTCACCCTCACCACTCATCCTCACCACTCACCCTCACAACAACCACTCACCCTCACCACTCACCCTGACCACTCATCCTCACCAATCACACCCTCACCAATCACCACTCACCCGCACTGCTCACCCTCACCACTCACGCTCACCCTCACCACTCACCCCTCACTAATCACCACTCATAACCGCCACTCACCCTCACCACTCACCCTCAACACTCACCCTCACCACCACCGTGACCACTCACCCTCACTACCACCACTCATCCTCACCAATCACACCCTCAACAATCACCACTCACCCTCACAACTCACCCTCACCACTCACTCTCACCACTCACCACTCAGCCAGAGGTGGGACAAAGTCATTGTTATGCAAGTCACAAGTAAGTCTCAAGTCTTTGCTCTCGAGTCCCGAGTCAAGTCGAGTCAAAGATGAGGCAAGTCCCAAGTCGAGTCAGAAGTCAAAGCCTGCAAGTCTCAAGTCGAGTCCAAAGTCCTACCATTTTAGTTGAGTCATTTCAAGTCCTCTTACCACAGAAATAAAATTTATACAAATCATGTATGTCTGTAAGATTTGTATTTATTTAAACCTCTTTTTATACAATGACATTAATCAAACACAGTAAAAACAGAAAATTTTATTTTCACAAAAAATGCTCTTATTTCAACAACATATTGCACTAGAACAATGCACAGCAGCTTCAGTCCTGTATTGCATTGACCTCATATTGCAAAACAGTTTAACTTTCAAATAGACATGGGTTCTTTTAGCCTAAACTTTTTTAAACATGTCATCAAAATCCTCACTCCTCAAAATTATCACTTCTGAAAAACTGGACCAACCTGATAATATAATTGGAATGCCTCCATAGAGACTGGTGTGTATGAGAGAGAGAGAGCTGTGTGGACAGGTGATGAGCAGAGAGTGTGCGCATGCGTGCTGTGGACAGGTGGAGGGAGGCCCCTACACTGCATTGCATTTGCAAATTGGCCAAAAGTCTGTCAGTCATTTGTGCACGATGGGGACGCAGAATGATGCCACCATGGCTGAAAACTCGCTCCACTGGAGCACTAGAAGCAGGCACTGCCAAGACTCGGATGGCTACTTGAAAGAGTGAAGGAAGAGTCTTACTGTTCAGTGCCCAGAACAAAAGGGCATTCTGTCCTTCTGCCATGTCAATGTAGTGACTTAGCTGTACTGCTGGTGGGGTCCCAACATCCCTTTTCTGCCTCTTATGGTATGCAGCAAACAGCCCTTCTTCCATGTCCTCTAGTTCTTCTTCAGCAGGCACAGGTTGCTCCGTCTCTGCAGCATCTTTCAGGATCAATTCTAAAAAAACGTGTCACAACAGCAGAAACAAAAGAGCTCTTATTACCATTACTGATGTTGATGATACTGTGCAAGACTGAAAATTGTTATTATTGTTAAAGTCAGATTAATATCACATTAGATCCTAGATCAGATTAAGATCAAATTATTTTACGTTGCATTTAAGTTGCATTGCAAGTCAATAAGATTTACCTTTAACTTGTTGTGCCACCTCTGCCTTGATGTCACGGTTGACCAGCACATGGGGCTCAATCCACAGCAGACAAAAGGCTGGATCCAAGGCAGCTGCTTTCAGGTAGACTGTCTGAAAAGGGGGCAGTGATCCCTTCTTGAGACTGGGCCATTTTCACATTAATGAAGATCCCAAGAAATCTTTTTTCCAGGGATGCCTGCAGACCTCTGACCAGGCCGCTCAGGAAACGAACTTGAGGCTTCAGCTTCTCAAGATGGTGATTGAGGGACAAGACGGATGGAACAACTGCACTGATTGTAATGACTTTCTCCCCGTGTGTCAAATCAGTTGCTTCTCCGAACGGTTTCAAGATGTCCACCAACTCCTTCAGCAGATTCCACTCTCGTAGTGTGAATGACAGTTCTTTATGCCCGGCCTTCTCAAGAACTGCGCAGAGCTTTTGCTGATCACAATGAAGGACTGCTTTCACCTGCCGCAGTGTAGAATTCCACCTCGTGCTCACTGCAGCAGGGATGCCTCTGTGCTCCCCAAATTCACCATCGAATATGTCTTTAAACGTTGTGCTTGTGTGGAGCAGGGAGCTAAGTTTTGATAACTTGGAGAGAGAAGGACATGCCGCTTTTGTTTCTTTCAAACCGTCTCCCACCACCAGCTGCAATGTGTGTGCAAAACACTGCAGGCGCTGTTTCTTTGCCATAGCAGCATCGACGGTTTGCTGGTCTTCTAGGGTTAAGTCATGCCATAGCTCAGGATCATCAAGATTATCTCCAGCATCATCTTCCTCCTGTTCGCTGGGGAAGCAGACCGTAAATGCCTTGCGCATGTTAGCATTGTCACTAATGATATAGTCCAATTTAGCTTTGATGTTGTATTCATCACATATTGCCTCAAATTGGTCACAGATGCGCTCCGCTGTGTGAGAGCCTTTGAAGCGGTTGCAGGCCAAGAGATTTGTCTTTAGCTGTACCCTCTCTGCATCTTCTCCATCCAGTGCACAGTGACACCAAGGAATCCCCTCATCTTTCGATCAGACCAAATGTCCACAGTGACTGAAACATGGTCAGTGTTGCTCAATTGAGTTTTTAACTTTGAACGTCTCTCCTCAGCAAGGCTCTCTGTTTTTGTGGTCAGCGTTCGGCGACAGACTGGGGTATACTTGCTGTCCAGCACTTCCAGAAAGTGACGAAAGCTCTTATTTTCCACAATAGATAGAGGAAAATTGCAATCAATAATCAAGTCAGACAGTATCGCATTGGAGATGGCCTTCTGCTGTGGGTGGCTCATGCTGTAACGCCCTACACGAGTGTCCAGGAATTGTGAGATTGAAGGCTGTTGTGGTTCATCTACGATGCTTTTGTTCATCTGGTATTCTTCATACCTGTAACAGAAAAGAATATGAAACAGATGTCAAAAAATCCCTTATAGCCACACGTTGTATTTGAAACTACTCTTTACTCATATCAATGTTGTTGTGTTAATATTCATTGTCTATTGTACACTACGGTATACGATAATACATTTCAGTTTCAGTGTATGCAATATTAAGAATATTTTCACTGCTTCAAAAGTCATAAGAAAGCCCTTTCCCTCAAGAAACTGAAGTCATATGCTTTATAGCAGTGGTTTTCAAAGTGGGGACGGGGACCCCTGGGTGCCGCGAGGGGGTGCTAGGGGGGCCATGGCAGTTGGCATGAAAAGTATAGCAAAACAAAATAATTGAATAAATTAAATAAGTAAAATTAAACCAAAAATAAGCTAAACAATATCCCCATTAGTTAAGAACTCACTATAATAATCTATTGCATCTCTGAACATTACTACTATAATCGTTATTATTTTATTATATACTGTATATATCCCAGTGGTGCGCTGCCTCACAGACCTAGACTACGGTAGCACGCTATGTCCATGTGCTGCCTGCTGTTTGGGCATGATATGAAAAGGGAAGGCTAATGGTGGATCTTCTGTGACTGTGTCATTTTCCTCTTTACAGTGTATATGTCTTACTATGTTTCCTGTTGTACGTGGATGGGTTTAGGGATGCACCAACTCCATCGAGTTGTGAAAGGAGGTGCACAGAAAAAAGAGTGTGGCACGGCCCATGTCAGGGGGGCTTGGCTGGAATCTACTGGTATATGGGGGGCCATGTCATGGTAAAGTTTGGGAACCCCTGCTTTATAGTTCACTCTCTCCTGCACACCAGATTCCATGGTGCCTTGCTGCATCACACAGCAATTGCAGGTCTACTGCTGCCTCATTCATTGTTTAATTGTGATAGTTTATGTCTTCAGCGACAGTTCAGCTTAGTTGTGATTAACCAAAATTACATAAACGACCTCAATGAGGCAGCACACCAGCCACTCTGAAACTGAACGATTGAAAGAGTAAAACTGGAAGGCCTGTTTTTGTCTCGTGTGTTGGAGAGACTGAGATATACATTTGTGTTTATCCGTCTAGCAGAAAGGTAGAAATGATACTTTAAAACGGACGTTGACATGATGTTGAAGAGGTTTTCCATCTGAGTGTGCTACACTCATGTACCTCATAAATTGGGGTTCAAAAATCCCTATTTTTGTAAGCATTAACCAGCAAGGGAGACGTGCGTTTACTGTCTCGTTGATACAGTAAATATGCAGCAGCTAGTAAGTTACGGTACATCCGATAAGGTGCTTAGCATTCGTTCAAAACTTACCTTTCTTTGTGCAACTTCAGGTGTCGAACAAAGTTAGACGTTGTGGCAGCACCGTCTGTAATCTTCGACCCGCATGTTTTGCAAATTGCAACTCGTTTTTTGGCGACTACATCGTAATTTTTATAGCCAAACGAAACTATCTTCGGTATCATTTTGCCAACTGGCGCGTTGTTGCTTGTTGCGCTTCATTGGTTGTCTTGCAATGTGCCTGCTTAGATGCTGTCCAATCAAAACAACGTGGGACTACAGTGATTGGATGTCGTGCAGGCAGCGCGCGTGCTCTCTGCATGCATACAGGTGGTGCACATTTTTTTCACAGATGCAGATAAACTGAGAGCGGCGCGGCCGTGTGAACATTTTTCCCCCAGTTTTCATGGGAAGTAGCAAGTCTTCTCGAGTCAAAAGGCGCAAGTCCAAGTGAAGTCACGAGTCATTGATGTTAAAGTCCAAGTCGAGTTGCAAGTCTTTGTACATTTTGTCGAGTCGAGTCTGAAGTCATCAAATTCATGACTCGAGTCTGACTCGAGTCCAAGTCACATGACTCGAGTCCACACCTCTGCCACTCACCCCTCACAACAACCACTCACCCTCACCGCTCAGCACTCACCCTCACCAATCACCACTCACCCTGACCACTCACCACTCATCCTCACCAATCACATCCTCACCAATCACCACTCACCCTCACTGCTCACCGCTCACCCTCACCACTCACCCTCACCACTCATGCTCACCCTCACCACTCACCCCTCACTAATCACCACTCACAACCGCACTCACCCTCACCACTAACCCTCACCACTCACCCTCACCACTCACTAATCACCTCTCACAACCGTCACTCACCCTCACCACTCACTCTTACCACTCACCCTCACCACGCACCCTCACAACAACCACTCACCCTCACAACAACCACTCACCCTCACTACTCACCCTCACCACTCATCCTCACCAATCACACCCTCACCAATCACCACTCACCCTCACTGATCACCACTCAACCTCACCACTCACGCTCACCCTCACCATTCATCCCTCACTAATCACCACTAACAACCGCCACTCACCCTCCCCACTCACCCTCACCACTCACCCTCACCAATCACCACTCACCCTCACCACTCACTACTCACCCTCACCACTCTCCCTCACCACTCTCCCTCACCACTCTCCCTCACCACTCTCCCTCACCAGTCACGCTCACCATCACCACTCACGCTCACCCTCACTACTCACCCTAACCACTCACCCTCAACACTCACCCTCACCACTCACTACTCACCCTCACCACTCTCCCTCACCACTCTCCCTCACCACTCTCCCTCACCACTCTCCCTCACCAGTCACGCTCACCACTCACCACTCACGCTCACCCTCACTACTCACCCTAACCACTCACCACTAACCCTCACCACTCACCCCTCACTAATCACCACTAACAACCGCCACTCACCCTCCCCACTCACCTTCACCCTCACCAATCACCACTCACCCTCACCACTCACCCACACCCTCACCACTCTCCCCCACCACTCTCCCCCTCACCACTCTCCCCCTCACCACTCTCCCCCTCACCACTCTCCCCCTCACCACTCTCCCCTCACCACTCTCCCCCTCACCACTCTCCCCCTCACCACTCTCCCCCTCACCACTCTCCCCCTCACCACTCTCCCCCTCACCACTCTCCCCTCACCACTCTCCCCCTCACCACTCTCCCCCTCACCACTCTCACCACTCTCCCCTCACCCCCCCCCCCCCCCCCCCCCCACCACTCTCCCCCTCACCACTCTCCCCCTCACCACTCTCCCCCTCACCACTCTCCCCCTCACCACTCCCTCACCACTCCCCCTCACCACTCCCCCTCACCACTCCCCCTCACCACTCTCCCCTCACCACTCTCCCCCTCACCACTCTCCCCTCACCACTCTCCCCCTCACCACTCCCCCTCACCACTCTCCCCCCCCCCCCCCCCCCCCCCCCTCACCACTCTCCCCCTCACCACTCTCCCCCTCACCACTCCCCCTCACCACTCTCCCCCTCACCACTCTCCCCCTCACCACTCCCCCCCACCACTCTCCCCCCCCTCACCACTCTCACCACTCTCCCCTCACCACTCTCCCCCTCACCACTCTCCCACCACTCTCCCTCACCACTCTCCCACCACTCTCTCCCTCACCACTCTCTCCCTCACCACTCTCCCCCTCACCACTCTCCCCCTCAACACTCTCCCCCTCCTAAAGGAATCTACAACCTTCGATGATTCCTTTGCGCGATTCAAAGAATCGATTCCTGGCGCATAGGAGGTTTCCATTTTTAATTACAGAGTTTTATTTTTATTGTTATGTTATGTTTTAAAGTTTTCAGGAGTTTTTAATTATATTTTAGCCCCGGTCAACGCCGGATATTTCCCATTTGTAGCAGTTTATATCAACTCTATAACCAACTAATATTAAACGGAAATAAGGCGATTCTAAATGAATCTACAACCTTCGATTCCTTTTCGCGATTCAGAGAATCGATTCTTGGCGCGGTCGGGTTTAGAGTTTTAATTACACAGTTGTATTTTCATTGTTATGTAATGTTTTAAAGTTTTCAGAAGATTTTAAATGTATTTTTCCCCCGGGCAACGCTGGGTATATCGAGTTTATACCACAAAGTCGTCGCCTGACAGAGTTGCGTGTCGAGGCCTAGTACCGTGCAGAGCCTCCGGCCTCGCCTAGATTGCCCACCCGGCTGAGGCTGGGTGCTGGGGCCGTTAACCCCCCCCCCCCCCGTGCTACAATAATACTGTCTAATCGCTATAATTTTATTATCTACCGACCCTATAATAGTAATTGCACACATTGGGGTGGGGGGGGAGTGAAGAGGACGTGAAACTTTGATGAATTTACCTCAGAATCGCGTGTTAATGCGTGCGCATATTTTTAACGGGAATTCAAAATGGCGTCCACCCCGCAGCGAAGTTGTTGCTATCCGTTGCCAGGGGCAACCGCCGTGGTCCGCGCCGGTCGGCGATAGTAAATAAATAAATAAAGCGTTAAATAAATAAATAAATAGAAATCGCACTAAATCGATAATCGGTCCGATTTAAAGTTTAGAGACGAAAAATCGGAAATGCCTAAGTTTACCGCGGGGCCGGGGGCGTGCCACCTGCAAAATTTAATCTTGCCGAACCCCACGGTCCGAGAGCTAAATCCCCGGTAGGGAGTGTACGCGGACGGACGGACGGACAAAAAATGAATTATATAGGTTAGATTTGTATTTTGTATCTACGCGACTTTACCGAAAGAACCAAGAATATTAATTGCTGCAGCCACGAAGTCAAAATAGTTGAGAGTTTAGTTTGAGTCCCATCCCGACTTGGAATCCACCACCGCGAGGCGACCAATGGGAGGGGAGACGACGGCGACCAATGAGAAGGCGGCAGCAGCAGCAGCGGGGCTCGTCGCGCGCTCTGATTGGTCGCCTGCTGCAGGGGGTTTCCAGGGCGTTGCCATGGCCCCGGGGGCGGCGCCGCCCGGAGACGGAAACCCCCGGGGTGGCTGTGACGTCACGGCACAGACACGCCCACAGGGGCTGGAGGCAGCCAATGGGAGACTGGCGCGGTGAGACTGAGAGATACACAGGGAGACACAGAGACACACAGAGACAGACAACAGAGATACACAGAGACACAGACCAGAGACACAGAAAGACATATGCAGAGACAACACAGAGAGACGCAGAGACAACACAGAGACCCAGTGAGTGCCAAGTTAATTAGTATGTCGTGCTCAGCAATAAGTAATGAGTGTGCAGTTAACTCGTGAGTAGTTAAAGCCTGCTGAGTAATGAGTGCTGAGTAAATGAGTTAAGTGGTGAGTAGTTAAGAAGTGAACTTGGGAGAGGAGTGGCACCCAGCCAGACAGGAATCCACCAGGTCATCGAGACAGGGAACGTGTTGTACGACATAGTGACGATGGTGACGATGCGTGCACAGCGCTAGCGGTGTCACGCTGTGTGCATCGTGCTTCAGGGCGATGCGCTGTTTGGCGTGACCAGGGCCGCGTTCAGGTGGAGGCGGCCTACGGTTGATAAGAGGGAAGGAAGCAGGGACAGGTGAAGTCAGCAAACTTTATTTATTTATTTAGCCAAGTAGACTGTGCACATTCCACTCGTGGTGAATTCACTAAACACAACTCACTGCACTCATCTCTCGTTTCCCCTCCTCACTTGAGCTGCTGTGGCAAAGTCACCAACGGAGTCCGATGGCCGCGCTGGCCGCGCTGCCCACGAGACGTGTTCTGGGTGAGATCACGTGACTTTACGCTCACCAGAACACCTCCATGACGGTCATGTTGGTCACCACAGGCTGCGTGTTACACTGGCCTAGAGGGGGTCTAGAGGAGGGCCTAGAGGGGGTCTAGAGGGGGTCTAGAGGGGGTCTAGAGGGGGTCTAGAGGGGTCTAGAGGGGGGTCTAGAGGGGGTCTAGAGGTGGTCTAAAGGGGGTCTAGAGGGGTCTAGAGGGGGTCTAGAGGGGGTCTAGAGGGGTCTAGAGAGGGGTCTAGAGGGGGGTCTAGAGGGGGACTAGAGGGGTCTAGAGGGGATCTAGAGGGGGTCTAGAGGGGTTATAGGGGGTCTAGACGGGGGTCTAGAGGGGTCTAGAGGTGGTCTAAAGGGGGTCTAGAGGGGGTCTAGAGAGGGGTCTAGAGGGGTCTAGAGAGGGGTCTAGAGGTGGTCTAAAGGGGGTCTAGAGGGGGTCTAGAGGGGTCTAGAGGGGGTCTAGAGGGGGTCTAGAGGGGTCTAGAGGGGGTCTAGAGGGGGTTAGAGGGGTCTAGAGGGGGTCTAGAGGGGGTCTAGAGGGGGTCTAGAGGGGGTCTAGAGGGGGTCTAGAGAGGGGTCTAGAGGGGGACTAGAGTGGGTTTAGAGGGGGTCTAGAGGAGGGTCTAGAGGGGGTCTAGAGGGGGTCTAGAGGGGTCTAGAGGGGGTCTAGAGGGGGTCTAGAGGGGGTCTAGAGGGGTCTAGAGGGGGGTCTAGAGGGGCCTAGAGGGGTCTATAGGGGGTCTAGAGGGGGTCTAGAGGGGGTCTAGAGGAGGTCTAGAGGCGGTCTAGAGGGGGTCTAGAGGGGAGTCTAGAGGGGGTCTAGAGGGCGGTCTAGAGGGGGTCTAGAGGGGTTCTAGAGGGGGTTTAGAGGGGTTTAGANGGGGTCTAGAGGGGTCTAGAGGGGGTCTAGTGGGGTCTAGAGGGGGTCTAGAGGGGGTCTAGAGGGGGGTCTAGAGGGGGTCTAGAGGGGGTCTAGAGGAGGGTCTAGANGGGGTCTAGAGGGGGTCTAGAGGGGGTCTAGAGGGGGTCTAGAGGGGTCTAGAGGGGGTCTAGAGGGGGTCTAGAGGGCGGTCTAGAGGGGGTCTAGAGGGGTTTAGAGGGGGGTCTAGAGGGGGTCTAGATGGGGTCTAGAGGAGGGTCTAGAGGGGGGTCTAGAGGGGTCTAGAGGGGGTCTAGAGGGGGTCTAGAGGGGGTCTAGAGGGGGTCTAGAGGGGGGTCTAGAGGGGGCCTAGAGGGGGTCTAGAGGGGGTCTAGAGGGGTCTAGAGGGGGTCTAGAGGGGTCTAGAGGGGTCTAGAGGGGTCTAGAGGGGGTCTAGAGGGGGTCTAGAGGGGGTCTAGAGGGGGTCTAGAGGGGGTCTAGAGGGGTCTAGAGGGGGTCTAGAGGGGGTCTAGAGGGGGTCTAGAGGGGGTCTAGAGGGGGTCTAGAGGGGTTTTAGAGGGGGGTCTAGAGGGGTCTAGAGGGGGTCTAGAGGGGGTCTAGAGGGGGTCTAGAGGGGGTTTAGAGGGGGTCTAGAGGGGGTCTAGAGGGGGCCTAGAGAGGGGTCTAGAGGGGGTCTAGAGGGGTCTAGAGGGGGTCTAGAGGGGGTCTAGAGCTGTCTGTGTCGCTTGTGCCTCAGGAGACGATGGCGGCGGAAGTGGAGGCCCACAAGCTGCTGGTGCGGCGATGCCTCGACGACATCAAGAAGCTCGACGGCGCCAGCAGGTGGGAGACGCGGCGAGGATTGCGCAATCATTCCTCTCCTGAGCACGAGGATGTGATCCCACACACAGTGTGTCACCGTGCACCACCACACAGCGTGTCACTGCACCACCACGCAGTGTGTCACTGTGCACCACCACGCAGTGTGTCACTGTGCACCACCACGCAGTGTGTCACTGTGCACCACCACGCAGTGTGTCGCTGTGCACCACCACGCAGTGTGTCGCTGTGTACTGTTGTATATGTAATGGGTTCCGGAGACACTTGTAGAGGTAACTTCTTTATTACGATCCAACAGTCCAACACTCCAACAGTCCAACAGTCCAACTACTCTGTTACAGCCTAGGTACACAGCCTAGGTACACAGCCTAGATACACTACTCTGGCTACGCTCTGGAACTCGCCCTCACAAGGACGTAGAGCCGGGAGTTCCAGAGTCCCACCACTCGCTCTCACAACATCCCAGGGTTTTTAGATGGCTGGTCTTGGGTCTTGGGTCTTGAGCTACAACTGGCCCTGATCGTCCAGGGAGCTCCCTTTTATGCCTAGTCCCCAACGAGGGGTGGGGCCGTGTGTGCCCCCAGATATCCCACAGAGCACACACAGCCCCCCCTTTGGCGGCGCCAAGGGGCTTAAGCGCCTGGGAACCCAACGTCTGGCGCCAAGAGCTTAAGCGTCTGACCCACCTGGGAACCCAGCGCCTGGCGCCAAGGGCCCCAGGCGCCTGGCCCGCCCAGGGTCCAGAGCCCCAGCAGCCCCTCCTTCTTATGTCACTACATTACCCTCCTCTATGTAGCCTCCAGCCGTCCCGGCTGTCAATAATTAGAAAGTTTAAATTAACGAAAGGGAGAAAGAGAAAAAAAATATGCGAGCCTCAACAGGAAAAGAAAAGAGAACAAGAAAGCAACCATAAATACCATAACCAACCTGTATAACTTTACACTATATACAAGCATCAATCAACNAAAAGGTGAAGCAATGACACGTGAACAAACGACCCGCGGCACACCTAGTCCTCGGATCCGCATAGAAAACGGGGAATTAACAACAAATATACAGATTCCGACGCGTTGGATGCACAACCACCGCATGGATGGCAGGGTTCCACACCACCCTGCCAGCCTCCCATCCGTCAGGTGGAGAGAAGGCGAAGACCAACATGTCGAGCATCCCTCTACACACACTAATCCGGACGTCTGTCTACGTCCCGGGTCGAGAAGTCGTACTTCAGGGCCGACCATGTACTGGGCAAAGAAGTCGCACTTCAGGGCTGCTCCAGTATCTACATTTTAAAATATATATATAAAATTGACATGACACAAACAAAATAAATCTGCCTGCTCCTGTCCATAAATGGTGGCCGCACACGCGAACCGCATCTCCAAGGCATCTCGTGCTTGCGTCCCAGCAGCCCTCAATGAGGACCACCACCGACATTACATGTCAACCGTTAGCACCCCCGCCTTTCCAACGTGGCGTCTCCATCCTAAAACTGCGCACGTCGGCCATATCGGGGAGGAATTTCCATGTTACCACCTCACCGCCTTTCCGACCGGCTCACAACCAGTAGCACGCGTCGGCCATATCGGGGAACTTCAACCCAGTCTCTCTCCAAGACTCGCATCACAGCATATAGCTGTACAACCGAGCTGAGACCCAGTCTCTCTCCAAGACTCGCATCGCAGCATATAGCTGTACTGACCGAGCTGAGACCCAGTCTCTCTCCAAGACTCGCATCGCAGCATATAGCTGTACCGACCGAGCTGAGACGACCCAGTCTCTCTCCAAGACTCGCATCGCAGCATATAGCTGTACCAACCGAGCTGAGACGACCCATCGTTCACTCCCTGCACAACATGCACCCTAACAACTGAGGGATACAGTCCCAACGTAACGGGACTACACCTGAACACCACGAATCTCCAGCCCACTGTTTCCACGCGCCTCGGAGTGTTTCAATCTCCGGGCCGTCAGGGCGAGCCTACTGCTCCAGACGCACCACGGAGGGTCTCAACCTCCGGGCCGTCAGGTCAAGCCGTGAGCCATTCCATGACGGGACCACACTCTCCGAGCCATGTGAGCGCACAGCCCACTAGGCTAGACATGCTACGGAGTATTTCAATCTCCGGGCTGTCAGGTCAAGCCGTCAGCCATAGCATGACGGGACCACAACTCTCGTGTTAGACACGCAACACCCGCTGGGCCATCCTGGTCAGGATCTGCACCCCAAGATATTTGAGAGCCAGCATGACAATTCCAAATCCTTGGCAGCATGTCACCATCTCAAGATAAATGCCCCATACAGTATACATCGTTAACAATGACAGCACAAGCTATACATTAACAATCACGAACAAAGCTCAATACAAACCATGCATTGTTAACAATCACAAGCAAAGTTTTGCACACACATTGACAACACTCACGAGCGAAGCTCCACACAGTTTACCCAACAACAATCACGACTCCCCGACGACAACGAAAAAAATGTCAACAAAAATCATTAATCCGGAGCGCGTAAATGGACGAAGTGTCAGGGGCCTGGTCTCCCGATCTCCAACCTTTGGCCAGAGCAGAGGCGACGACCAGCGTGCCGGTCGATGTGCCGGCCCCGGCGCCGGTTACAGTAAGAATGGCGCCCTCACTGTCCGGTCGCAGCGCTGATGACGCGGTATGGTAAGTTGAAGCCAGCTGTCGTCCGGCGGTGAAGGTCGCAGCGCTGATGACGTGGCGTTGTTTGGTTGGACCACGCTGGGCCTGGAAGTGACGTTACTCCCAGTGGTCATTGCTCCCTCGGCAGAAGTGACGACACACCCGGAAGTATCCCCCACATTTGTGGCGGGAATGTCGGTCGCGGAACGGCGGCGGCGGGATCGGGCGAGCGCCGCGCCTCTTCTCTCCCTCCCGCCATCGCCTGTGAGCGCCGCATCCCGCCCAGGAGGGAGGCGGTGGCGCAGAGAAGCTGTGTGAGGCGAAGCAGCGCCTCCTCCATCCCTGCTCCCGACGCTGGAGAGGGACGGTCGGCAGAGTGGACAGCTGCTCAGCCGGCGGTGCGGCATCGTTGTCGGCCGGCGATGCGGCATCGTTGTCGGCCGGCGTTGGCCGCCCCATCGCTTGCTTGCTCCTCGACATCGCCGTCAGGACTGAAGGTACGTGGCTTACTTCTTGTCTCCATGGCCACTTCTGACTCCAAATGTAATGGGTTCCGGAGACACTTGTAGAGGTAACTTCTTTATTACGANCCAACAGCACTCCAACACTCCAACAGTCCAACAGTCCAACTACTCTGTTACAGCCTAGGTACACAGCCTAGGTACACAGCCTAGATACACTACTCTGGCTACGCTCTGAACTCGCCTCACAAGGACGTAGAGCCGGGAGTTCCAGAGTCCCACCACTCGCTCTCACAACATCCCAGGGTCCTCAGATGGCTGGTCTTGGGTCTTGGGTCTTGAGCTACAACTGGCCCTGATCGTCCAGGGAGCTCCCCTTTTATGCCTAGTCCCCAACGAGGGGTGGGGCCGTGTGCGCCCCCAGATATCCACAGAGCACACACAGCCCCCCTTTGGCGGCGCCAAGGGGCTTAAGCGCCTGCCTGGCGCCAAGGGCCCAAGCGCCTGGCCCGCCCAGGGTCCCAGAGCCCCCAGCAGCCCTCCCTTCTTATGTCACTACATATGTATGCCCCTTTTTAATATTTTTTTAATATTAAGAATAATTAGGCCAATTTTTATATATATATCTTCTTGTTGTTTAATTAAATAATGAAAACAACCCTCCCAAGCACACCAGGAATCTGTAAAACGGGGAAGGCCATTAAACAACAAGATTCCAGAGCAAAGAGAGGTCAGAGAGCACTTAGAGATTTCCAGATGGACGAAAGGTCAATGGCCTAACCTTCCTAAGACGGTCTGGAGATGCACAGATAACGTAACGGTTTTCCTTAACGGAAAAAGTAAGAACTTAACAACAAGAATCAACCAACGATATCAGACTGCAGCCACAATAGGGGCTTTTATTAGTAATTCCTTATACTGGTAGGAACGAAGTGGACCAGCCACCAATAGATGCGTCCGTCCGTCCGACCGTCCGTCCGTGTAGCAACATCGCCCCTACTGCAAACACTTGGCATGACCCTACAAAACCTTTAGACTCAGTGACGCTTTCCTGGCTAAACAAGTGTAACATTCCCTTATAATTCCCTCAGATAGCTTTTAATTAAAACATTTAAATTAATGAGGCTTTCCTGGCTAAACACGTGTAACATCCCTTATAATTCCCTGAGATAGCTTTTAATTAAAACTTTGAAATTAAATAAAAAACTCACGGCGGCCTAAAGCCTACAGCTAGGCCTAAAGCCTAGAACTAGGCCTGAAACTCTCCCTTCGTATCGTACCCCGCGTGTGTGAAAGGGAGTTAATGTTTAACAATGTTACATTCCCTCATGTTTTTAAATAGAAACATTTAATTTAAAGTTTTACATAAATAATTAAAACATTTAAATTAAAAATTAACTCACAGCGCCCTAAAGCCTACAGCTAGGCCTAAAGCCTAGAACTAGGCCTCAATCTCTCCTTCGTATCGTCCGATTAGGTGTAGCAACATCGCCCCTACTGCAAACATTTGGCAGGACCCTACAAAAACCTTTTGACTCAGTGGGGCTTTCCTGGCTAAACAAGTGTAATAATACATTGTTATATTCTTTGGTTCCTACCAGCCCACCCCGCAGGGTCCTGTTATACTCGTACTCGATTTTCTATTGTATCTTTCTATCTACCTGACCAAAAAAAATTAATTACTAATTCCAACAGTTAAGGAAGCATAAGTGGCAACTTAATTACACTTAACCTCAAGACATAAAAAATAGCTCGAGTAAAACAGTGCAATCCCTGTATACAGATAGACAACAAACATCAATAAACTCTATGAAATACGTGTTAATAACCATGGTAAATCACAAACCGTATAATAATTATTAAGTGTTAGAACAACGGTCATCCAGAAAATAGGAAGTCAAAATAGGTCAACCACGCACAACTAAAGAATATGCATTCCATAGAACCAAAAATCCTCGGCCACCTTTGTCTCCCCGAGTCGGACGACAGATACAACCATAAAACCCATAGGGCGTCTGTTCTCTTGTTGTTTGTTTCCTCTCGCAGAGGAGAGGTTGTTTTACGTTTTGGTTGTAAACACAAACAGACATAGGCTTGACGTAAAACAGCACACTCTGGGTCACCAAGGACGAGGGGGGGGCAATCAGACATAGACCTTGTGTTGCGTTTTCGCTCTCCATCCACATAACTTCAGCAAATAACCAAATACATGAGCCCTGCCATCACGAAAACTTAAGTTCAAACTAAACTATTCTCCAGCATCGAATTATAACTCAAAATAGAACACCAATCCCTGGAGACAAACGCATAACCAAGCTTGGCAAAACCCTCAAAATAATGACGTAACGAGGATCATTACGAATATTAATTAAACATAAACGGAATAATAATAAGACCGAGGGAACTCATAAGAAATACCAAGAATAAATGTAACACACAGGACCACATAAATGTATTGCATAAAATCCTCGGCCACCTTTATCTTCCAACAGCTTGGCACAAACACATACAGCCTGAATACGTATGGGGGTCTGGCCTCGAGATGACCCCCACTCAGGGCGGCCATAAGGAGAGACCGCAGGGAGGGGCCGAGAGGGCACCTGGGTTTCGTGTTTTCGAAGGGTAGGGGACTTCCCTCTTAGTTTAACACAAACAGATAAACTTGACGGAAACCACCCGCTCGGGTCACCAAAGGATGGAAAAGAGGGGGGGGGCAATAATTCATGGCCACGGGGTAAGAGCAGAACAGAATACGCATATATTTTTTTATTTTTTTCCCTCGCAAGAAACGCAAGGGAGGAAATTCAGATAAAAGGGAGACACTGACACACATAGAGCATCTGGCCATCACCACCGACGGAGGAGCGCCACCATCATTCAGCATCTCAACACAGAAGACTCAAGAAAATCAGCAAGTATGACGGGCCCGCTGAATAGTGAGCCGTCGAGGTGCGAGTGAAACTGACGGAGACTTCAGTTATCATCCTCGAGCAATAGCGAAGACACTCAACGACAACTCAACGTCCACCTAACGTCACCCAACAACGAACGAGAGCTTTGTTCTTCGCCAAAGAACCCGGAGTCGGCGAGCGTGCACAGCCGCGCCGTCCATCACCGAGCGCCAAGGTGCCAGCCTGCCCGCGCATAAGTGAACGAGCTTCACCCCTTCGTCCATCACCGAGAGGTGCCAGCCTGCCCGCGCACAAGTAAACGAGCTTCCCCTTCGTCCGTCACCAAGCGAGGTGCCAGCCTGCCGCGCACAAGTGAACGAGCTTCGCCCCTTCGTCCTGTCACCAAGCCGAGGTGCCAGCCTGCCCGCGCACGAGTGAACTAGCACTGCCGTGCCGTCAGTCACCGTACGGGTGTCAGCTCCGAGGGAGGAGTCGAAAAGCGAGCAGCTCACCGCAGCCACGCTCGAGCGAGAGGGACCTTCTCCGAAAGTGTTCGTATCCACAACCCCCCACTCAAACTTACCTAAGAGACTATCTATTCCACCCACACCATCATATCAACCCTAGTCAATTATCAGAAGACTAATTACCAATTACATGAACCATCAGCTGGCCGTGAGGAATCGTGGCCCATCGAGTGATTAAGAGTCCGTCGGTTATAAGAGTGTGAAGTTTTCTTGCCTTTTTTAAATCCTTTATATTAAGTTCGCTTGCGTGCTTGCTTGCTTGCTTACGACCGTGCAAACCTTTCGGTCGTTTTTTAACCCACTTCCCGTGATCCAATCGAGCTGACATTTTCCACACAGACTCGTTGTGCGTGACAATTAATGTTCGTGAATTTTTTTTTCCAAATTTTACACTGTTTAGGACAAAACATTATATTTAATTACCAATTGTTTAATACTGGCAGACAATCATCTGACCCATAGGTGGCAGCCATCTCAAGCCAGAGGACGAGAGGACTCTAGCCGCCACGCATATAAAGGATTTAGAGTGAAAAACTTTGTTTTTACGGGTTATACTTATTTTGTTCTCTTATCGCATTAACGACCAATAGATTCGTCGATGCAAACTAAAACTCTCGAATCTTCATTACGAATCGACACGTTTACAGAGAGAGAATATCTTGTCAAACCTGTTTCTTTGTCATAGAGTCTCGCCGAAGAATTAATTAAGGCAGAGCCAGATACGCTCTACCATGAACACACGCACCCACCCACTATTGTCAAACATTTCGTTAACAAATATAATCTTGCCGACGAATCGATTGACGTATGCTTCGCCTTCGGGGTACAATAAGTGCCTTTACTGCCCGTCATATGAATATCGTTGCCTGCTTGTTTTAAAACTCGGCCGGTCGCCGGTTGTGCTCGATACATGGGGAACTAACGAGATGTCTGGTGGAAAAGTAGAATTACGATTGTTAGAAGAATGTTAGCCTTCAGTTTCGTTAATTGCATAATCTCGCCAATGAATCTATTGACGTATATTTTTGCCTTTGCATGTTAGAGTAACACATGTTTGTTTAGAATAAAATTGTTAACACAGAAGTATCTCGAGTGTTTCTTTTCAAGTCCATGCAAAACTGTCTTATTTATAAGAACTGTTACCTGCGATGAGATGAATTTGGAGACCTAACATAACATAAACACACTAAGATAATCAGTAAATGTTTAATCAAAGATAATCGTTTTATCCCGATTGATACAACACTGGATAACGAAGCTAAGCCTAATTACCATAGCAGCACACATTAACATAATCGCAAGCATCCGCATAAATTACTACGATTATCTCGGTGATTATCATAATTTATGCATATAATTATACACATTAACATAATTTATGCGATTTACGTATTTTAAAATTATTAATTTTTATTATTTTTATCAAATTTCATAATCCGGCATATTCAACAGCACCACCACAGAGTGTGTCACTGTGCACCACCACGCAGTGTGTCACCGTGCACCACCACACAGTGTGTCACCGTGCACCACCACGCAGTGTGTCACCGTGCACCACCACGCAGTGTGTCACTGTGCACCACCACGCAGTGTGTCACTGTGCACCACCACGCAGTGTGTCACCGTGCACCACCACACAGTGTGTCACTGTGCACCACCACACAGTGTGTCACTGTGCATCACCAAAGTGTGTCACTGTGCACCACCACACAGTGTGTTACTGTGCACCACCACGCAGTGTGTCACTGTGCACCACCACGCAGTGTGTCACTGTGCACCACCACGCAGTGTGTCACTGTGCACCACCACGCAGTGTCACTGTGCACCACACGCAGTGTGTCACTGTGCACCACCACGCAGTGTGTCACTGTGCACCACCACGCAGTGTGTCACTGTGCACCACCACGCAGTGTGTCACTGTGCACCACCACGCAGTGTGTCACTGTGCACGCCGCTGGGCTAGTGGAGCGGTCGGCGCCACGCTACGAACCCAGTGACCCGAGTTCGACCACGGCCAACGCCGGTGACGATTATCTGAGTTGGTCATGGCCTCCCCTAGGTCGATTCGGCCTCAAAATTAGTATCTGGTGCGGTGTGTAAACCACCCCTCTCCACTACCCCCATCACCACCCCAAGACTACCCCCTCTATCCCCACCATGGTGTGAGAGTTAACAACAGTTACCATGGTGTTATAGTTAACAGCAATTACCATGGTGTCATGGTGACGTTACCAGCTGCGTCTCTACGCTGTGCAGGTACCAGGTGGCCACCTTCATCCCTCCCATGCAGAAGATCACTGTATCTGAAGCTCCTGAGGCTGCCCAAGAGCCTCTGTGAGGATGTGGCAGACGTGATGGCGCACAGGGAGCAGCTGGTCAGTGATACAGCTCACAGCTCACTCTCACTCACAGTCTCACTCACACAGCTCAGCTCTCACACCTCACTCTCACACAGCTCACTCCTCCACANCTCANTCTCCTCAGCTCACACAGCTCACTCACACACAGCTCACTCACTCACAGCTCACTCTCACACACGCTCACTCACANCTCANTCTCACTCACAGCTCACTCTCACACACAGCTCACAGCTCACTCTCACTCAGCTCACAGCTCACTCACGCTCACTNACACACACAGCTCACTCTCACAGCTCACTCACACTCACTCTCACACACAGCTCACTCACACGCTCAGACTCACTCACAGCTCACTCACAGCTCANTCACTCACACACACTCATTCTCTCACCAGNTCACTCTCACAGCTCACTCACACACTCACACAGCTCACACAGCTCACACACAGCTCACACAGCTCACTCACTCACTCATCTCACANCTCACTCTCACTCACAGCACAGCTCACACAGCTCACTCACACTCANTCTCACACACAGCACTCACTCACGCTCACTCTCCTCACAGCTCACTCACTCACAGCTCACTCTCACTCACACTCACTCTCACACACAGCTCACTCACACACAGCTCACTCACAGCTCACAGCTCACTCACACACTCANTCTCACACACNCTCACTCTCATAGCTCACTCACACACACTCACTCTCACAGCTCACTCTCACTCATAGCTCACTCTCACACACAGCTCACTCACACAGNTCACTCTCNCTTANTCTCACTCACACTCAGCTCTCACTCACACTCAGCTCTCACACACAGCTCACTCACACACACAGATCACTCTCACTCACAGCTACTCTCACACACAGCTCACTCACTCACAGCTCACTCTCACTCGCAGCTCACTCGCTCACACAGCTCACANACGCAGCTCACTCACACCGCTCACTCTCACTCACAGCTCTCTCACACACNTCACTCACTCACACAGCTCACTCANTCCTCACTCACACACTCATCTCANTCTCACTGACTCATTCTCTCACACACAGCTCATTCTCTCACTCACCCAGCACTCACTCACACTCACTCTCAGCTNACACTCANTCAGCTCANTNACACACACACTCANTCTCACTCACACTCACTNACAGCTCACACACAGCTCACTCACTCACAGCTCACTTAGCTCACTCACACACAGCTCACTCTCTCTCANTCACAGCTCACTCTNACACTCACTCACACACTNTCTTATACACAGCTCACTCACNTCACACAGCACAGCTCACTCACAGCTCAGCTCACTCACTCCACACACACTCACTCANTCACACTCACTCTCACACAGCTCANTCTCACACCAACTCACNGTCACACANCTCACTCACACACTCACTCACTNACCGCTCACTTCTCTCACACACAGCTCACTCACAGCTCACTCACTCACACAGCTCACAGCTCTCACTCACACTCATTCTCTCACACTCACTCACACACAGCTCACTCACATCTCACTCTCANTCACACTCACTCTCACACACANCTCATCTCACACAGCTCACACTCACTCANTCACTCACAGCTCACTCACAGCTCACNCANTCACAGCTCACTCTCACACACAGCTCACTCACACATCTCACTCACAGCTCACTCACACAGCTCACTCACTCACAGCTCACTCACACACTTTCACTCACACTCACTCTCACTCACACTCACTCTCACATTCGCTCACTCACACTCACTCACTCACACTCATCTCACTCACAGCTCACTCACTCACCTCACTCTCACACACGCTCACTCANACACAGCTCACTCTCACTCACAGCTCACTCTCACACAGCTCACTCACTCACAGCTCACTCANTCACTCACTCAGCTCATTCACTCACTCTCACNGCTCACTCACTCATACTCNTCTCACTCACACTCACAGCTCACTCANTCACTCACTNACTCACTCACACACAGCTCACTCTCACTCACAGCTCACTCACACGCTCACTCACACTCACTTCTCACTCACACTCACTCACANACTCACTCANTCACACTCACTCACATGCTCATTCTCTCACTCACACTCACTCACACACAGCTCACTCTCACACACTCACTCANTCACAGCTCACTCACAGCTCACACCACTCACACACTCATCTCACTCACACCTCACTCACACTCACTCACAGTCAGCTCCACACACTCATCTCACTCACAGCTCATTCCCTCTCACTCACAGCTCACTCTCACTCACAGCTCANTCTCACACAACTCACTTCACACGCTCACTCTCACTCAGCTCTCACACACACGTTCACTCACTCACAGCTCACTCTCACACACAGCTCACTNACACTCACTCTCACTTACTCTCACTCACACACTCTCACTCACTCACTCTCACACACAGCTCACACTCATCAACTCCNCACAGCTACAGCTCTCACACACACTCACTCACTCACAGCTCACTCTCACAGCTCACTCACACACAGCTCACTCTCACACGCAGCTCACTCACTCAGCTCACACTCACACTCANTCTCACACACAGCTCACTCTCACTCACACGACTCACTCTCACACACAGCTCACACACACTCACTCTCACTCCAGCTCACTCTCACTCCACTCTCANTCCACTCACTCACTCCTCACTCACTCACTCACTCACTCACTCACTCACTCTCACCTCACACACACACGGCTCACTCACACTCATCTCANTCACTCATCTCACTCACTCAAAGCTCTCCACACAGCTCACTCTCACTCACAGCTCACTCTCACTCATAGCTCACTCACACACAGTCANTCTCACCACACTCCTCTCACTCACCGCTCANTCACACTCACTCACACACACACACTCACTCACACANTCAGCTCTACACACACAGCTCATTCGCTCTCACTCACACTCACTCACAGCTCACTCTCACACACACACTCANTCTCACTCACACTCACTCACAGCTCANTCTCACACACAACTCACACACAGCTCTCTCACCACACTCATTCACTNACCGCTCACTCACACTCACACACACACTCACACACAGCTCACTCTCAGCCCACACACTCANTCTCANTCACAGCTCACTCACTCACAGCTCANTNTCACACACTCACTCACACACAGCTCACTCTCACTTATCTCTCACTCTCACTCACAGCTCANTCTCACACACAGCTCACTNACACCAACTCANTCTCACACACAGCTCACTCACANCTCANTCTCACTCACNACTCATCTNACACACAGCTCANTCTCACTCACAGCTCANTCTCACTGACTCACTCACACACACTCACTCACTCACTCANTNTCACACACACTCANTCTCACACACAGCTCANTCTCACTCACCTCACACCTCACACAGCTCACACACAGCTCACACATCACGCTCANTCACACTCATTCTCACGCTCAGCTCATACTCACTCACACACACACTCACANCTCACTCACAGCTCACATCACTCACANCTCACAACACAGNTCACTCTCCACTCACACAGCTCCACTCCCGCTCANACACACAGTTCTCACTCACACTCACTCACACGCTCACTCTCACACACNGCTCAGGCTCTCANTCACAGCTCACCAGTCCNTAACTCACTCACTCACAGCTCACTCACTCACTCANTCACAGCTCACTCTCACACACAGCTCACTCACACGCTCACTCTCACTCACACTCAGCTCTCACTCACAGCTCACTCTCACTCACAGCTCACTCNCACACACNCTTTCACTCACTCAGCTCTCACTCACACGCTCACTCTCACACACACAGCTCACTCACACGCTCACTCTCACTCACAGCTCANTCTCACTCACAGCTCACTCTCACTCACAGCTCACTCTCACTCTCACTCTCTCACTNACACACACAGCTCANTCTCACACAGCTCACTCTCACACAGCTCANTCTCACTCACAGCTCACTCACTCACGGTCTCANTCTCACTCACACGCTCACTCACACACACTCANTCTCACTCACAGCTCANTCTCACACACACTCAGCTCTCACAACTCANCGCTNACTCTCACACTCAGCTCTNACACACACTCACTCACACACAGCTCACTCACACCTCACAGCTCACCGCTCACACACTCANTCTCACCACTCACANCTCACTCACTCACAGCTCACTCTCACTCACANCTCAGCTCTCACTCACATGCTCACAGCTCACTCACGCTCACTCACAGCTCACACACACTCACTCTCACACACACGCTCACTNACACTAGCTCANACATCACAGCTCACTCACTCACACTCACTCACACACACTCTCACANCTCAGCTCTCACTCTCACTCTCACTCACTCTCACACACACTCATCACACACACTCAGCTCTCACAGCTCACAGCTCAGCTCACTCACTNACACACACACTCAGCTCACACAGCTCACACACACAGCTCANTCTCACTCACAGCTCANTNTCACTCACACGCTCACTCACACACACAGCTCACTCACACTANTCTCACACTACTCACAGTTCACACTCANTCTCACACACAGCTCAGCTCACACTCANTCACAGCTCACTCACTCACACGCTCAGCTCTCACTCACAGCTCACTCACTCTCACACTCACACACAGCTCANTCTCACACACCTCANTCTACACACAGCTCAGCTCACAGCTCANTCTCACACTCACACAGCTCACACTCTCACAGCTCACTCACACTCACTNTCACACACAGTCTCACAGCTCACACACACTCACTCTCACTCACANCTCANTCTCACTCACACTCACTCACAGCTCACTCACTCACACTCACTCTACACACACAGCTCACTCACACACAGCTCACTCCACTCAACTCANTNTCTCACACAGCTCACTCACACACTCANTCTCACTCACANCTCACTCTCACACACACTCACTCACAGCTCANTCTCACACACACTCAGCTCTCACTCACANCTCACTCTCACGCACACACAGCTCACACGTAGAGCACATTCACAGAGNCTCAGTCTCATGAAACGCAAGCAGACTGTCACGCTTACACAGACTCACACTCAGCGCACAAACACACACACGCANGTAGCAGACACACACANGCACCTCACAGCACGTGACACACGTGGTGCGGCCTGTCCTCCACACGTGGTGCTCTCGTGTCTGTGCGTCTGTGTGCTATGAGTGGGTGTGTCTGTGTGTGTCTGTGTACTGTGCCCACTCTGCGTNTGTCTCTGCTCACACAGAGTTCTGGCCCANGCTCTCNCTCTCTGCTGACAAGGACTCCCGGTGCCGCGACTNCAGACCCACAACTCACTGTGTGTCTGTGNACTNCACGGCTTAACCCAGCACTGGGTGAGCANNACGGAGCGAGGAGAGTGTGTGGTCAGTNGTGTNGAGTNGAGTNGAGTGGTGGTCAGTGGTGTNGAATGAGAGTNGAGAGTNGTGGTAGTNGTGGTCAGAGTNGAGTNGAGAGGGTNGTCAGTGGTGAGTNGAGTCAGAGAGTGGTGGTGAGTGGTGGTGAGTNGAGTCAGAGCAGTGGTGGTGTGGTGGTGAGTGAGTCGAGAGTGGTGGTCAGTGTGGTGAGTCAGAGAGTNGTGGTCAGTNGTGGTNGAGTGAGTNNAGAGTGGTGGTGNGTGAGTCAAGAGTGGTTGTTNGAGTGAGTNAGAGTGGTGGTAGTGGTGTGAGTNGAGTGAGAGTGGTTGTGGTGGTGGTGAGTAGAGGTGGGTCAGTGAGAGTGAGAGTGGTGGTGTGGTGGTNGGTNGAGTGAGAGTGGTGGTCAGTNGTGGTGAGTGAGAGTGGGTGGTNGTNGTTGTGAGTGAGTNGAGNGGTGTGGTCAGTGGTGGTGAGAGTCAGAGAGTGTCTGTGTCAGTGTNGTAGAGTGAGTCTGAGAGTNGAGCAGTGTGTGTNGTGTGAGTGAGTNGAGAGGTGTGGTCAGTAGGTGGTNGAGNGTGTNGAGAGTGGTNGTAGTNGTGGTAGAGTNGAGTATCAGAGTGGTGGTNGTGGGTGTNGAGTCAGAGTATGAGAGTGGTGGTGTGGTGGTAGATGAGTAGAGAGTGTGTGGTGTCGGTGTGAGTCAGAGTCAGAGAGTGGTGTNGTGGTGGTGANTGATGGCCTGAGTNGNGTAGAGGTGTNGTNGAGTGAGTGNTGGTGAGAGTGAGTGAGAGTGNTGGGTGTGTGAGTNGAGTGAGAGTGGTGGTGTGTGTGAGTGAGAGTGNTGTGTGTGTNGAGTGAGNGTGGTGGTNGTGAGTGAGTNGAGAGTGTGGTGAGTGGAGAGTGTGGTGTGTGGTAGAGTAGATAGAGAGTGGTGGTAGGTAGAGTCAGAGATGGTGGTAAAGTNGAGAGTGGTGGTAAAGGAGAGTGGTTAGTGGGAGTNGAGTGGTGTGGTAGATAGAGTNGAGAGTGGTGGGTGGTGGTAGAGGGAGGTATGTGGTAGTGTGGTGAGTAGAGTGAGAGTGTGGTGGTGGTAGAGTNGAGAGAGTNGTGGTAGAGTNGAGTAGAGAGTGTGGTAGTGGTGGTAGAGTAGAGTGAGAGTGGTGTAGTGTGGTGAGTGTAGAGGTGGTGGTGTTGTTGTGGTGGTGCTGTGGGGAGTGTGGTGTAGTTGTTAGCGAGCTGCGCTATGGACACGGCGACCTGAGTTCGATTCCCGCTCACGGCCAACCTGGTGAGATTATCTGAACCGTTCCTGGGCCTCCCTAGGTCTACTCAGCCTCAACTGAGTACCGGTGCGGTGTGTAAACATCGCCACTGGGAGACAAAGGCGGTCGGCGTGGTGCTGGCCACCCACCCCTCGTGAGCCGTGGCTTCATAGGTGCTCGCTAACAGACTTGCCCTACAGTCTGTTACAGGCTACACGGGGATCTTTGTCTTTGTGTTAGTGGTGGTGGTGTTAGTGGTTCTGGTGGTGTTTGTGGTTGCTGGTTGTTGTTGTGGTGGTTGTTGTGGTTGTTAATGTGGTTGTAGTGGTTGTTGATGTGGTTGACGTGGTGGTTGTTGACGTGGTTGTGANGTGGTTGTTGTTGACGTGGTTGTTGACGTGGTTGTGTTGTGGTTGTGTCAGGCCGTGCTGTGGTGTGCGGCACCATCAAACATCTCCTGGACATCCTGAGCACCAGCCGCTGTGGAGCGCAGCAAGTCTGAGCCGGTACGGGGACACGCGGGGAGACGTGGGGAGANACGCGGGAGTGGGGACACGCGGGGAGACACGGGGAGACGTGGGNAGAGCGGGAGACGCGGGAGACTGGGGAGAAGTGGGGAGACACGGGGAGATGCTGGGAGACACGGGGAGANAGACAGGGGAGACGTGTGGNAGACACGGGGAGACAGANGCGGGAGACGGGGAGCGCGGGGAGACTGGGAGACACNGGGAGACGTGGGAGCNGGGAGACNCGGGAGAGGGAGACGTGGGCAGACACGGGCTGAGACGGGAGACGTGGGGAGACACNGGGAGAGCGGGGAGACACGGGAGATGTGGGNAGACACGGGAGACGCGGGAGACGCGGGAGACGCGGGAGACGCGGGAGACACGGGGAGACGTGGAGAACGGGGAGACGTNGGGAGACACGGGGAGACGTGGGAGACACGGGGAGACNTGGGGAGACACGGGGAGACGCAGGGAGATGCGGGGAGAGCGTGGGTGAGTAGTGGTGAGATAGTAGTGGCGAGAGTAGAGCATGTGAGAGAGATGTGTGAGATAGAGTGGTGGNAGTAGATGGTGAGAGTANATGATGGTGAGTAGTGATGATGATGGCGTAGAGTGGCTACATTCACCATTCAATTGGCAGGTTGACAATGGCTGTTGTTTAGGCGTCTGCATGTCTCATACTTCACGTCGGCATTGTTTACAACACACACAGGTGAGTGACGTCAACAATTCACGTTTATTGGCGAATGCAGTTCCACTATTCGTACTCATTCAACACAAATGATAATGGATATTGCGTGGTCTTACCTTCACTTGTAGATGAAGTCATTCGCCACTCCTTCTGGACAAAGATGTCGTGACTTTGTTGTAGAAGTCCTCTTTGAGTTGTAAAGTCTCTCCGTCTCAGTCGAGGTGATTGCCAGGGATGAAAGTCGTCCTTGGTCAGTCCGATTCCGACTGTTTTGAGTCGTTTCACAGCAGAGAACCACGACCTCCAGCAGCCGCTGTTGCAGCTGGCGCAGTGAGCGCTGCCAGCAGCAGCTGAGTGACTCTGTCTCCTCGCGAGCCGTCGGCATCAGATCATTGTGGCCACAAAGCTGAGGAGCCGTCCGGGTGTTTGCTTCGTTCCTCACCATTTGTGAACTATCACTCCGACGAGGTCAGCCTTGAGTCTACAAAGTCAAGTTCCTGCACATTGTGATTGGCTCTGCAGTTTGGTGTCATCCAAATGTCGAGACATTTCATAAATTTCGTGCAATCAACCAAACCGAGGAAAGTTAGCTCACCGGAATGATCAAACCTCGCTTCACGTGAGCACTGATGTTGTCCACGATGTCATCAAACATTCTGTTCCTCTCATCTCTGATGGCTGTTGACTTTGGGCAATGTCTGTCAGGCCACGTGTGACGCATTTCTGCTCCAATCGATCACAGAAGCTGTCCAACTCTTGTCTCTGGCGGCCCACAACTCCCATCGTGTCGCGGATTCGCTCACAGCAGAATCAGTGTCCACTACTTTGTTCTGCAGCAGCGCAGAGTGATCGGTCATTGAAAGTGCCCTGTGTGCCACCGTGAAGAAGCAGGTTGAGCTTTTGACAGCCAGACGTCACGTCCGGCGCCGTCATGAGGTGTCGTCCAGCCATCACCTGGAGCACGGCACCCAGATCAGTTGGTAGCTGCGATGTGAACGAGCTAGAATCTGAGCTCCATCTGGTGGACGCTGCTGTNGTGAACGTCGCTACGAGTCGCCCAGGAGGGGGTGCGCGTGGTCACTCAGGAGGTGGGTGCACGCACTCAGGAGGGGGGTGCACGTGGTCGACTGGGTGCACGTGGTCACTGAGGTGGGGCACGTGATCACTCAGGAGGGTGCACGTGATCGACTTAGGAGAGTGACAAGCC
>MU249576.1:21613446-21648219 GCA_018977245.1 Lethenteron camtschaticum
AGTGAGCTGTGAGTGAGAGTGAGCTGTGTGAGCTGTGAGTGAGAGTGAGCTGTGTGTGAGAGTGAGCTGTGTGAGAGTGAGCTGAGTGAGAGTGAGCTGTGAGTGAGAGTGAGCTGTGTGTGAGCTGTGAGTGAGAGTGAGCTATGAGTGAGCTGTGAGTGAGAGTGAGCTGTGAGTGAGAGTGAGTGAGTGAGCTGTGAGTGAGAGTGAGCTGTGAGTGAGATGAGTGAGAGTGAGCTATGAGTGAGAGTGAGCTGTGAGTGAGAGTGACTGTGTGAGAGTGAGCTATGAGTGAGCTATGAGTGAGAGTGAGCTGTGTGTGAGCTGTGTGTGAGTGAGCTGTGTGTGAGTGAGCTGTGAGTGAGAGTGAGCTGTGAGTGAGAGTGAGCTGTGAGTGAGAGTGAGCTATGAGTGAGCTATGAGTGAGTGTGAGTATGAGTGAGAGTGAGCTATGAGTGAGAGTGAGCTGTGAGCGAGAGTGACTGTCAGTGAGAGTGAGCTATGAGTGAGAGTGAGCTGTGTGTGAGTGAGCTGTGTGTGAGAGTGAGCTGTGAGTGAGAGTGAGCTATGAGTGAGCTGTGAGAGTGAGAGTGAGCTATGAGTGAGAGTGAGCTGTGTGAGAGTGAGCTGTGTGTGAGTGAGCTGTGAGTGAGAGTGAGCTGTGAGTGAGATGAGTGAGAGTGAGCTATGAGTGAGAGTGAGCTATGAGTGAGAGTGAGCTGTGAGTGACCTGTCAGTGAGAGTGAGCTATGAGTGAGAGTGAGCTGTGTGTGAGTGAGCTGTGTGTGAGAGTGAGCTGTGAGTGAGCTGTGGAGTGAGAGCTGTGAGAGTGAGTGTGAGAGTGAGCTTTGTGTGTGAGTGAGTGAGCTGTGTGTGAGCTGTGTGAGTGAGCTGTGTGAGTGAGCTGTGTGTGTGAGTGAGCTGTGAGAGTGAGCTGTGTGTGAGTGAGCTGTGTGTGTGAGTGAGAGTGAGNAGTGAGTGAGAGTGAGCTGAGTGAGAGTGAGCTGTGAGTGAGCTGTGTGAGAGTGAGCTGTGAGTGAGCTGTGAGTGTGAGTGAGTGTGAGTGAGAGTGAGCTGTGTGTGTGAGTGAGCGTGTGTGTGAGAGTGAGCTGTGTGTGAGCTGTGTGTGTGAGTGAGCTGTCAGTGAGAGTGAGCTATGAGTGAGAGTGAGCTGTGAGTGAGAGTGAGCTGTGTGAGCTGTGTGAGAGTGAGTGTGAGTGAGAGTGAGCTGAGTGAGCTGTGAGAGTGAGCTGTGTGTGAGCTGTGAGAGTGAGCTGTGTGTGTGAGTGAGCTGTCAGTGAGAGTAGCTATGAGTGAGAGTGAGCTGTGTGAGAGTGAGCTGTGTGTGAGAGTGAGCTGTGAGTGTGAGTGAGCTGTGAGTGAGAGTGAGCTGTGAGTGAGAGTGAGCTGTGTGAGTGAGAGTGAGCTATGAGTGAGCTTTGAGTGAGAGTGAGTGTGTGTGAGAGTGAGCTGTGAGTGAGCTGTGAGTGAGAGTGAGCTGTGAATGAGAGTGAGCTATGAGTGAGAGTGAGCTATGAGTGAGAGTGAGCTGAGTGAGAGTGAGCTGTGAGTGTGAGTGAGAGTGAGCTGTGAGTGAGAGTGTGAGTGAGCTGTGAGAGTGAGCTGTGAGTGAGAGTGAGCTGTGTGAGAGTGAGCTGTGTGTGAGTGAGCTGTGTGTGTGAGAGAGTGAGCTGTGTGAGAGTGAGCTGTGTGTGAGTGAGCTGTGTGTGAGAGTGAGCTGTGTGTAAGAGTGAGCTGTGAGTGAGAGTGAGCTGTGTGTGAGAGTGAGCTGTGTGAGAGTGAGCTGTGTGAGAGTGAGCTGTGAGTGAGAGTGAGCTGTGTGTGAGAGTGAGCTGTGTGTGAGAGTGAGCTGTGAGTAAGAGTGAGCTGTGTGTGTGAGCTGTATGTGAGAGTGAGAGTGAGCTGTGAGTGAGAGTGAGCTGTGAGTGAGAGTGAGCTGTGAGTGAGAGTGAGTTGAGTGAGAGTGAGCTGTGAGTGAGAGTGAGCTGTGAGTGAGAGTGAGCTGTGTGTGAGAGTGAGCTGTGAGTGATTGAGCTGTGTGTAAGAGTGAGCTGTGAGTGAGAGTGAGCTGTGAGTGAGAGTGAGCTGTGAGTGAGAGTGAGCGAGTGAGAGTGAGCTGGAGTGAGAGTGAGCTGGAGTGAGAGTGAGCTGTGTGTGAGTGAGCTGTGAGTGATTGAGCTGTGTGTAAGAGTGAGCTGTGAGTGAGAGTGAGCTGTGTGAGTGAGCTATGAGTGAGCTGTGAGTGAGAGTGAGCTGTGAGTGAGAGTGAGCTGTGAGTGATTGAGCTGTGTGAAGAGTGAGCTGTGAGTGAGAGTGAGCTGTGAGTGAGAGTGAGCTGTGAGTGAGAGTGAGTGAGAGTGAGCTGAGTGAGAGTGAGCTGTGAGTGAGAGTGAGCTGTGAGTGAGAGTGAGCTGTGTGTGAGAGTGAGTGCTGTGAGTGAGCTGTGAGTGAGAGTGAGCTGTGAGTGAGAGTGAGCTGTGAGTGAGAGTGAGCTGTGAGTGAGAGTGAGCTGTGAGTGAGAGTGAGCTGTGTGTGAAAGTGAGCTGTGTGAGTGAGAGTGAGCTGTGAGTGAGAGTGAGCTGTGAGTGAGAGTGAGCTGTGTGTGAGAGTGAGCTGTGAGTGAGAGTGAGCTGTGAGTGAAAGTGAGCTGTGAGTGAAAGTGAGCTGTGTGTGAGAGTGAGCTGTGAGTGAGAGTGAGCTGTGTGTGAGAGTGAGCTGTGTGAGAGTGAGGTGTGTGAGAGTGAGCTGTNTGAGAGTGAGCTGTGAGTGAGAGTGAGCTGTGAGTGAGAGTGAGCTGTGAGTGAAAGTGAGCTGTGAGTGAAAGTGAGCTGTGTGTGAGAGTGAGCTGTGAGTGAGAGTGAGCTGTGAGTGAGTGAGCTGTGAGTGAAAGTGAGCTATGAGTGAGAGTGAGCTGTGTGAGTGAGCTGGAGTGAGAGTGAGCTGTGTGTGTGAGTGAGCTGTGAGAGAGCTGTGAGTGAGAGTGAGCTGTGAGTGAGCTGTGAGTGAGAGTGAGCTGTGAGAGTGAGCTATGAGTGAGAGTGAGCTATGTGTGAGAGTGAGCTGTGTGTGAGTGTGAGTGAGTGAGTGAGCTGTGAGTGAGAGTGAGGTGAGAGTGAGCTGGAGAGTGAGCTGGTGAGAGTGAGCTGTGTGTGAGTGAGCTGTGAGTGAGAGTGAGCTGTGAGTGAGCTGGAGTGAGAGTGAGCTGTGAGTGAGGTGAGCTATGAGTGAGAGTGAGCTATGTGTGAGAGTGAGCTGTGTGTGTGAGTCTGTGAGTGAGCTGTGAGTGAGCTGTGAGTGAGAGTGAGCTGTGAGTGAGAGTGAGCTATGAGTGAGAGTGAGCTGTATCACTGACCAGCTGCTCCCTGCTGCGCCATCACGTCCGCCACATCCTCACTGAGGCTCTTGGGCAGCCTCCGGACCTTCTCATTCAGATCAATGATCTTCTGCATGGGAGGGATGAAGGTGGCCACCTGGTACCTGCACACCATGGTAACTGTGGTTAACTCTCCATGGTAACTGTTGTTAACTGTCACACCATGGTAACTGTTGTTAACTCTCCATGGTAACTGTTGTTAACTCTCACACCATGGTAACTGTTAACTCTCACACCATGGTAACTGTTAACTTCACACCATGGTAACTGTTGTTAACCTCACACCATGGTAACTGTTAACTCTAACTACATGGTAACTGTTGTTAACTCTCACTCCATGGTAACTGTTGTTAACTCTAACACCGTGGTAACTGTTAACTCTCACACCATGGTAACTGTTGTTAACTCTCACACCATGGTAACTGTTAACTCTAACATGGTAACTGTTGTTAACTCTCACACCATGGTAACTGTTGTTAACTCTCACACCATGATAACTGTTGTTAACTCTACCACTGGTAACTGATATTACCTCATCATGCAACTGCTGTTAACTCTCACACCATGGTAACCGCTGTTACTTCACATGGTAACTGCTGTTACCTATAACACCATAGTAACTGCTGTTACCTCTTACACCATGGTAACTGCTGTTACCTCTCACACCATGGTAACCGCTGTTACCTATAACATGGTAACTGTTGTTACGTCTCACACTATGGTAACTGTTGTTACCTCTCACACCATGGTAACCGCTGTTACCTATCACATGTAACTGTTGCTACCTCTCAAATCATGGTAACCGCTTTTACCTCTAACACTATCGTAACTGCTGTTACTTCTGATACCATAGTGGGGGTAGAGGGGTAGTGGTGGAGGGGGTAGTGGAGGGGGTGGTAGTAGGGGGTGGTTTACACACCGCACACGGTACTAATCTTGAGGCCGAATCGACCTAGGCGAAGCCCATGACCAACTCAGATAATCGTCACCGGCGATGGTCGTGGTCGGGAATCGAACTCGGGTCACCGGGTTCGTAGCGCCGTGACACACTGTGTGGTGGTGCACAGTGTGTTACTGTGCACCACCACACAGTGACACACTGTGTGGTGGTGCACAGTGACACACTGCGTGGTGGTGCACAGTGACACACTGCGTGGTGGTGCACAGTGACACACTGTGTGGTGGTGCACAGTGACACACTGTGTGGTGGTGCACAGTGACAGGAATGATTGCGCAATCCTCGCCTGCTGGCGCCGTCGAGCTTCTTGATGTCGTCGAGGCATCGCCGCACCAGCAGCTTGTGGGCCTCCACTTCCGCCGCCATCGTCTCCTGAGGCACAAGCGACACCGCAGACAGCTCTAGACCCCCTCTAGACCCCCTCTAGACCCCCTCTAGACCCCCCTCTAGACCCCCTCTAGACCCCCCTCTAGACCCCCTCTAGACACCCTCTAGACCCCCTCTAGACCCCCCTCTAGACCCCCTCTAGACCCCCCTCTAGACCCCCTCTAGACCCCCTCTAGACCCCCTCTAAAACCCCTCTAGACCCCCTCTAGACCGCCCTCTAGACCGCCCTCTAGACCCCCCTCTAGACCCCTCTAGACCCCCTCTAGACCCCTCTAGACCTCCTCTAGACCCCCCTCTAGACCCCCTCTAGGCCCCCCTCTAGACCCCCTCTAGACCCCCCTCTAGACCCCCTCTAGACCCCCTCTAGACCCCTTCTAGGCCCCCCTCTAGACTCCCCTCTAGACCCCCCTCTAGACCCCCTCTAGACCCCTCTAGACCCCCCTCTAGACCCCCCTCTAGACCACCTCTAGACCCCCCTCTAGACCCCCTCTAGACCCCCTCTAAACCCCCTCTAGAACCACTCTAGACCCCCTCTAGACCGCCCTCTAGACCCCCTCTAGACCCCCTCTAGACCCCCTCTAGACCCCTCTAGACCCCCTCTAGACCCCCTGTAGACCCCCTCTAGGCCCCCCTCTAGACCCCCTCTAGACCCCCCTCTAGACCCCCTCTAGACCCCCTCTAGACCCCCTCTAGACCCCTCTAGACCCCTCTAGACCCCCTCTAGAGCCCCTCTAGACCCCCCTCTAGACCCCCTCTAGACCCCCCTCTAGACCCCCTCTAGACCCCCCTCTAGACCCCCTCTAGACCCCCTCTAGACCCCCTCTAGACCCCCTCTAGACCCCCCTCTAGACCCCCCTCTAGACCCGCCTCTAGACCCCCTCTAGACCCCCTCTAGACGCCCTCTAGACGCCTTCTAGACCCCCTCTAGACCCCCTCAGACCCCCTCTAAACCCCCTCTAGACCCCCTCTAGACCCCCCTCTAGACCCCCTCTAGACCCCCCTCTAGACCCCCTCTAGACCCCCCTCTAAAACCCCTCTAGACCCCTCTAGACCGCCCTCTAGACCGCCCTCTAGACCCCCCTCTAGACCCCCTCTAGACCCCCCTCTAGACCCCTCTAGACCCCCTCTAGACCCCCTCTAGACCCCTCTAGACCCCCTCTAGACCCCCTCTAGACCCCCTCTAGACCCCTCTAGGCCCCCCTCTAGACCCCCTCTAGACCCCTCTAGACCCCCCTCTAGACCCCTCTAGACCCCCTCTAGACCCTCCTCTAGACCCCCTCTAGACCCCCTCTAGACCCCCTCTAGACCCCCCTCTAGACCCCCTCTAGACCCCCTCTAGACCCCCCTCTAGACCCCCCTCTAGACCCCTCTAGACCCCCTCTAGACCCTCCTCTAGACCCCTCTAGACCCCCCTCTAGACCCCCTCTAGACCCCCTCTAGAACCCCTATAGACCGCCTCTAGACCCCCCTCTAGACCCCCTCTAGACCCCCTCTAGACCCCTCTAGACCCCCTCTAGACCTCCTCTAGACCCCCCTCTAGACCCCCCTCTAGCCCCCTCTAGGCCCCCCTCTAGACCCCGTCTAGACCCCCCTCTAAAACCCCTCTAGACCCCCTCTAGACCGCCCTCTAGACCCCCCTCTAGACCCCCCTCTAGACCCCTCTAGACCCCCTCTAGACCCCCTCTAGACCCCCTCTAGGCCCCCTCTAGGCCCCCCTCTAGACCCCCTCTAGACCCCCTCTAGACCCCCTCTAGGCCCCCCTCTAGACCCCCTCTAGACCCCCCTCTAGCCCCCCTCTAGGCCCCCCTCTAGACCCCCTCTAGACTCCCACTAGACCCCCCTAGACCCCCCTAGACCCCCTCTAGACCCCTCTAGACCCCTCTAGACCCCCTCTAGACCCCCTCTAGACCCCCTCTAGACCCCCTCTAGACCCCTCTCTAGACCCCCTCTAGACCCCCTCTAGACCCCTCTAGACCCCTCTCTAGACCCCCTCTAGACCCCTCTAGACCCCCTCTAGACCCCCTCTAGACCCCTCTAGGCCAACCTCTAGACCCCCTCTAGACCCCCTCTAGACCTCCTCTAGACCCCTCTAGACCCCCCTCTAGACCCCCTCTAGACCCCCCTCTAGACCCCCCTCTAGACCCCCTCTAGACCTCCTCTAGACCCCCTCTAGANCCCCTCTAGACCCCCTCTAGACCCCTCTAGACCCCCCTCTAGACCCCCCTCTAGACCCCCTCTAGACGCCTCTAGACGCCCTCTAGACCCCCTCTAGACCCCCTCTAGACCCCCTCTAGACCCCCTCTAGACCCCCCTCTAGACCCCCTCTAGACCCCCTCTAGACCCCCTCTAGACCCCCCTCTAGACCCCTCTAGACCCCCTCTAGACCCCTCTAGACCCCCTCTAAAACCCCTCTAGACCCCCTCTAGACGCCCGCTAGACCGCCCTCTAGACCCCCCTCTAGAACCCTCTAGACCCCCTCTAGACCCCCCTCTAGACCCCCTCTAGACCTCCTCTAGACCCCTCTAGACCCCTCTAGACCCCCTCTAGACCCCCTCTAGGCCACCCTCTAGACCCCCTCTAGACCCCCCTCTAGACCCCCTCTAGACCCCCTCTAGACCCCCCTCTAGACCCCCTCTAGACCCCCTCTAGACCCCCTCTAGACCCCCTCTAGACCCCCCTCTAGACCCCTCTCTAGACCCCCTCTAGACCCCCTCTAGACCCCCTCTAGACCCCTCTCTAGACCCCTCTAGACCCCTCTAGACCCCCCTCTAGACCCCTCTAGACCCCTCTAGGCCAACCTCTAGACCCCCTCTAGACCCCCTCTAGACCTCCTCTAGACCCCCTCTAGACCCCCCTCTAGANCCCCTCTAGACCCCCCTCTAGACCCCCTCCCTCTAGACCCCCTCTAGACCTCCTCTAGACCCCCCTCTAGACCCCCTCTAGACCCCCCTCTAGACCCCCCTCTAGACCCCCCTCTAGACGCCCTCTAGACGCCCTCTAGACCCCTCTAGACCCCCTCTAGACCCCCTCTAGACCCCCTCTAGACCCCCTCTAGACCCCTCTAGACCCCCCTCTAGACCCCCTCTAGACCCCCCTCTAGACCCCCTCTAGACCCCCTCTAAACCCCTCTAGACCCCCTCTAGACCGCCCGCTAGACCGCCCTCTAGACCCCCCTCTAGACCCCCTCTAGACCTCCTCTAGACCCCCTCTAGACCCCCTCTAGGCCACCCTCTAGACCCCCTCTAGACCCCCCTCTAGACCCCTCTAGACCCCCTCTAGACCCCCTCTAGACCCCTCTAGACCCCTCTAGACCCCCTCTAGACCCCCTCTAGACCCCTCTAGACCCCCTCTCTAGACCCCCTCTAGACCCCCCTCTAGACCCTCCTCTAGACCCCCTCTAGACCCCCCTCTAGACCCCCTCTAGACCCCCTCTAGACCCCCTCTAGACCCCCTCTAGACCCCCCTCTAGACCCCCCTCTAGACCCCTCTAGACCCCCTCTAAACCCCCTCTAGAACTCCTCTAGAACCCCTATAGACCGCCCTCTAGACCCCCTCTAGACCCCCTCTAGACCCCCTCTAGACCCCCTCTAGGCCCCCTCTAGACCCCCCTCTAGACCCCCCTCTAGACCCCTCTAGACCCCCCTCTAGACCCCCTCTAGACCCCCTCTAGACCCCCTCTAGACCCCCCTCTAGACCCCCCTCTAGACCCCCCTCTAGACCCCCTCTAGACCCCCTCTAGACCCCCTCTAGACCCCCCTCTAGACCCCTCTCTAGACCCCTCTAGACCCCACTATAGACCCCCCTCTAGACCCCCTCTAGACCCCCCTCTAGACCCCCTCTAGCCCCCCTCTAGGCCCCCCTCTAGACCCCCCTCTAGACCCCCTCTAGGCCCCCCTCTAGACCCCTCTAGACCCCCTCTAGCCCCCCTCTAGACCCCCTCTAGACCCCCTCTAGACCCCCCTCTAGACCCCTCTAGACCCCTCTAGACCCCCTCTAGACCCCCTCTAGACCCCTCTCTAGACCCCCTCTAGACCCCTCTCTAGACCCCCTCTAGACCCCCTCTAGACCCCCTCTAAAACCCCTCTAGACCCCCTCTAGACCCCCTCTAGACCGCCCTCTAGACCGCCCTCTAGACCCCTCTAGACCCCCCTCTAGACCCCCTCTAGACCCCTCTAGGCCAACCTCTAGACCCCTCTAGACCCCCTCTAGACCTCCTCTAGACCCCCCTCTAGACCCCCCTCTAGACCCCCTCTAGGCCCCCCTCTAGACCCCCTCTAGACCCCTCTAGACCTCCTCTAGACCCCCCTCTAGACCCCCTCTAGACCCCTCTAGACCTCCTCTAGACCCCTCTAGACCCCCCTCTAGACCCCCTCTAGACCCCCTCTAGACCCCCTCTAGACCTCCTCTAGACCCCCTCTAGACCCCCTCTAGACCCCCTCTAGACCCTCCTCTAGACCCCTCTAGACCCCCCTCTAGACCCCCTCTAGACCCCCTCTAGACCCCTCTAGACCCCCTCTAGACCCCTCTAGACCCCCCTCTAGACCCCCTCTAGGCCCCCCTCTAGAGCCCCCTCTAGACCCCTCTAGACCCCTCTAGACCCCCTCTAAACCCACTCTAGACCCCCTCTAGACCCCCTCTAGACCCCCTCTAGACCCCCTCTAGACCCCCTCTAGACCCCCCTCTAGACCCCCTCTAGACCCCCCTCTAGACCCCCTCTAGACCCCCCTCTAGACCCCCCTTTAGACCACCTCTAGACCCCCTCTAAACCCCCTCTAGACCCCCTCTAGACCCCTCTAGACCCCCCTCTAGACCCCCTTCTAGACCCCCTCTAGACCCCTCTCTAGACCCCCCTCTTGACCCCCTCTAGACCCCCCTCTAGACCCCCTCTAGACCCCCTCTAGACCCCCTCTAGACCACCTCTAGACCCCCTCTAGACCCCCCTCTAGACCCCCTCGAAACCCCTCTAGACCCCCTCTAGACCCCCTCTAGACCCCCTCTAGACCCCTTCTAGACCCCCTTTAGACCCCCTCTAGACCCCCTCTAGACCCCCTCTAGACCCCCTCTAGCCCCCCTCTAGACCCCCTCTAGACCCCCTCTAGACCCCCTCTAGACCCCCTCTAGACCCCCTCTAGACCCCCTCTAGACCCCTCTCTAGACCCCTCTAGACCCCTCTCTAGACCCCCTCTAGACCCCCCTCTAAAACCCCTCTAGACCCCCTCTAGACCGCCCTCTAGACCGCCCTCTAGACCCCCCTCTAGACCCCCTCTAGACCCTCTAGGCCAACCTCTAGACCCCCTCTAGACCCCCTCTAGACCTCCTCTAGACCCCCTCTAAACCCCCTCTAGACCCCATCTAGACCCCCTCTAGGCCCCCCTCTAGACCCCCCTCTAGACCCCCTCTAGACCCCCCTCTAGACCCCTCTAGATCCCCCTCTAGACCCCTCTAGACCCCCTTAGACCCTCCTCTAGACCCCTCTAGACCCCCCTCTAGANCCCCCTCTAGACCCCTCTAGACCCCCCTCTAGACCCCTCGAAACCCCCTCTAGACCCCTCTAGACCCCCTCTAGACCCCTCTAGGCCAGTGTAACACGCAGCCTGTGGTGACCAACATGACCGTCATGGAGGTGTTCTGGGTGAGCGTCAAGTCACGTGATCTCACCCAGAGCACGTCTCGTGGCAGCGCGGCCATCGGACTCCGTTGGTGACTTTGGCACAGCAGCTCAAGTGAGGAGGGGAAACGAGAGATGGGTGCAGTGATTTGTGTTTAATGAATTCCCACGAGTGGAATGTGCACAGTCTACTTGGCTAAATAAATAAAGTTTGGTGACTTCACCTGTCCCTGCGCCCTTCCCTCTTATCCGCCGTAGGCCGCCTTCACCTGAACGCGGCCCTGGTCACGACTAACAGCGCATCGCCCTGAAGCACGATGCACACAGCGTGACACCGCTAGCGCTGTGCACGCATCGTCACAATCGTCACTGTGTCGTACAACACGTCCCTGGCTCGATGACCTGGTGGATTCCTGTCTGGCTGGGTGCCACTCCTCTCCCAAGTTCACTTCTTAACTACTCACCACTTAACTCATTTACTCAGCACTCATTACTCAGCAGGCTTTAACTACTCACGAGTTAACTGCACACTCATTACTTATTACTGAGCACGACGTACTAATTAACTTGGCACTCGCTGGGTCTCTGTGTTGTCTCTGCGTCTCTCTGTGTTGTCTCTGCATCTGTCTTGCTGTCTCTTTCTGTATCTCTGTTGTCTGTCTTTCTGTCTCTTTCTGTGTCTCTGTGTCTCTCTGTCTCTCTCTCTGTGTCTCTCAGTGTCTCCCCGCGCCAGCTCTCCCATTGGCGCCCCCCCTGGGCGTGTCNGTGCCGTGACGTCACCCGGGGGTTTCCGCTCCGGGCGGCGCCGCCCCGGGGCCATGGCAACGCCCTGGAAACCCCTGCGCAGGCGACCAATCAGAGCGCGCGACGAGCCCGCTGCCCGCTCCCATTGGTCGCTGCCGTGGCACGTAAACACTCACTAGTTAACTCACTAGTTATTACTCACTATTTAACTCACTCACTATTGAACTAACTCACTATTTAACTCACTCACTATTGAACTAACTCACTATTTAACTCACACCTATTCAACTCACTATTTAACTCACTCCTATTTAACTACCGCTCTGCTCGGGGCTCAGAGAGCCCGAGACCAGAACCCCCCCCTGTNCCCGTGNCCCCCCCCCCTCACCTGGCGGAGTCTCTGAGCTCTCGGGTCTTCGCCTCTCGCCTCCTCTCGCTGCGCAGCTTCTGACAAGAAGCAGAAGCCGCAGCTGTCACTCAACTAGCACGCCCCGCCCCTGCTCCTCCTACTACCGCCCTTCACCCCGCCCCTCACAACCCCCCGCCCCCACAACCTCCCCGCCCCTCCCTCCTACTACCGCCCTGCANCCCGCCCCCACCACCCGCCCCCTCCCCCAACCCCCGTGCACCCTCCACCACAACTCCCCAGCCCCCACCCACAACCCCGCGCGCTCCGCCCCCCACACCCCCAGCCCCTCCCCCTACACCCCCCCAGCCCCTCCCCCGCGCCGTGAACGGCATCGCCGCTGGAAACCCCCTTGAGCAGCAGGCGACCAATCGGGGCGCGGGACGAGACCCGCTGCCCCGCTCCGATTGGCCGAGCTCCGATCGCTCGCGCGCTCTGATTGGTCGCCTCGCGGCGGCGGTTTCCCAGTGGCGGTGCCGCTCGGTTCAGTTTCATTCGTTACCCACGAGCTCCACTCGCCGCTTGGCCGAGACTCGGACTCTCGTCTGGGATGAACACGCGGCCTACGCGGAGGGGGGGGGGGGTGACGTCAGCAGGCACACTGCGTGACATGACAGAGATGTGACGTCACCGCTCACTTGCCGTGCAAAATATATCCATTATTGCGCCCCCCCCCAATACAAAAGTCTATTTTTATATTTGTTGCATTGTGTACAGTCTGGAAGCTACCCACATGCCAAATTTCAAGTTTGTTGCATGTCGGGAAGTATGCTAAACATCTAGAACAGACACATTCACAACTTCCCCTTTTAGATGTACAGACAGACAGCCCCGTGAGCCATGCGGCTCTCGACTCGGGAGCGACAAACAAGAACACGAACAAGGAGCATCTTAGAGTGACGACGCGCAACAGAAACATCTCCAGGAAGAAACAGCAAAGTCTTCCAGAAACAGCACCGCATTTCAACGCTGTGTGCAAAAATCCCAGTGGGATGCAAGTCAAACAATAACAACCACAAGACAACTTAGATTCAAGTTATCACCAAAATAAAGCTATAAAAACAATGTAACAGTGATCATAGGAACTGTGATTCAAATGGTACAATAAACAAGATACGTGACATGTACGACCTAAGTTTGCAGCCACAGCTGGCTGCATGAGTCACTCCATAACAGCAGGAGGAGCAGTAGCAGCATCAACAATTTTAAATGCACCTTTCAAGATCACGCTGTGTGTGTGGTGAGTGGTGGTGCAGTGGTTAGCACGCTGTGTGTGTGTGTGAGTAGTGGTGCAGTGGTTAGCGCGCTGTGTGTGGTGAGTAGTGGTGCAGTGGTTAGCGCGCTGTGTGTATGTGGTGGTGCAGTGGTTAGCGCGCTGTGTGTGTGGTGAGTAGTGGTGCAGTGGTTAGCGCGCTGTGTGTGGTGAGTAGTGGTGCAGTGGTTAGCGCGCTGTGTGTGGTGAGTAGTGGTGCAGTGGTTAGCGCGCTGTGTGTGTGGTGAGTAGTGGTGCAGTGGTTAGCGCGCTGTGTGTATGTGGTGTGCAGTGGTTAGCGCGCTGTGTGTGTGGTGAGTGGTGGTGCAGTGGTTAGCGCGTTGTGTGTGTGGTGAGTGGTGGTGCAGTGGTTAGCGCGCTGTGTGTGGTGAGTGGTGGTGCAGTGGTTAGCGCGCTGTGTGTGTGTGGTGGTGCAGTGGTTAGCACGCTGTGTGTGTGGTGAGTGGTGGTGCAGTGGTTAGCGCGCTGTGTGTGTGGTGAGTGGTGGTGCAGTGGTTAGTGCGTTGTGTGTGGTGAGTGGAGGTGCAGTGGTTAGCGCGCTGTGTGTGTGGTGAGTGGAGGTCCAGAGATTAGCGCGCTGTGTGTGTGGTGAGTAGTGGCGCAGTGGTTAGCGCGCTGTGTGTGTGTGGTGAGTGGTGGTGCAGTGGTTAGCGCGCTGTGTGTGTGGTGAGTAGTGGTGCAGTGGTTAGCACGCTGTGTGTGTGTGGTGAGTGGTGGTGCAGTGGTTAGCACGCTGTGTGTGTGTGGTGAGTGGTGGTGCAGTGGTTAGTGCGCTGTGTGTGTGGTGAGTGGTGGTGCAGTGGTTAGCACGCTGTGTGTGTGGTGAGTGGTGGTGCAGTGGTTAGCGCGCTGTGTGTGTGGTGAGTGGTGGTGCAGTGGTTAGTGCGTTGTGTGTGTGGTGAGTGGAGGTGCAGTGGTTAGCGCGCTGTGTGTGTGGTGAGTGGAGGTGCAGAGATTAGCGCGCTGTGTGTGTGGTGAGTAGTGGCGCAGTGGTTAGCGCGCTGTGTGTGTGTGTGAGTGGTGGTGCAGTGGTTAGCGTGCTGTGTGGTGAGTGGTGGTGCAGTGGTTAGCGCGCTGTGTGTGTGGTGAGTGGTGGTGCAGTGGTTAGCGCGCTGTGTGTGTGGTGAGTGGTGGTGCAGTGGTTAGCACGCTGTGTGTGTGGTGAGTGGTGGTGCAGTGGTTAGCCCGCTGTGTGTGTGGGGAGTGGTGGTGCAGTGATTAGCGCGCTGTGTGTGGTGAGTGGTGGTGCAGTGGTTAGCGCGCTGTGTGTGTGGTGAGTGGTGGTGCAGTGGTTAGCCCGCTGTGTGTGTGGGGAGTGGTGGTGCAGTGATTAGCGCGCTGTGTGTGTGGTGAGTGGTGGTGCAGTGATTAGCGCGCTGTATGTGTGTGTGAGCGTTTTCTTTTTATATTGATCAGTTAAACGCCTCAAGTCCATCAAATACATGATCGGGTGTCAGTTGATCATCATTTCAGTTTGTTGAGTTATTTATGCTGTTTAATTTCACTCAACATAGAGCAGCTGTGATTATTCAGAGCCGCCGTGTGTACGTGGCACAGCCTCCACGTGCAGCGCCAATGTCCACGCCGTGCCTCCCTCGTGCCCTGAGCCGAGCACCCCACCAGCGCCACGTCGCGAGCACAGCGCAGGCGCCGCGCGATTCAAGAGACGGAATCCACCGCGAGCACAGCTCGCACGAGCCGCCCGCACGGTCTCGCAGCGCCTGCTGCTGGCGGCGGCGGCGGCGGCCTCGACAAGAGTCGAGCTGCACGGGGCTCGGCAGGGCCCCGACCAGCGACGGGTGGAGGCTCCTGCACGCCGGGACGAGTGGGAGCGGCTCTCGTCCTCCCGCCCGCAGCGAGGGCAGCTGCAGGCCATGTGTGAACACTGCTGCAGGCTGTGTTCACCCGGCTGCGGGCTATGTGTGAACACAGCTGCAGGCTGTGTTCACACATAGCTGCGGGCTTGTGTGGAACAGCAGCTGTGTTCACACGGCTGCGGGCTATGTGTGAACACAGCTGCAGGCTGTGTTCACACACAGCTGCGGGCAGTGTGTGAACAGCAGCTGTGCGAACACGGCTGCGGGCAGTGTTCACACGGCTGCGGGCAGTGTTCACGCGGCTGCGGGCAGTGTTCACCCGGCTGCGGGCTATGTGTGAACACAGCTGCAGGCTGAGTGTGAACAGCAACTGCTGGCTGTGTTCACACAGCTGCGGGCAGTGTTCACGCGGCTGCGGGCTGTGTTCACGCGGCTGCGGGCAGTGTTCACCCGGCTGCGGGCTATGTGTGAACACAGCTGCAGGCTGAGTGTGAACAGCAACTGCTGGCTGTGTTCACACAGCTGCGGGCAGTGTTCACGCGGCTGCGGGCAGTGTTCACGCGGCTGCGGGCAGTGTTCACACGGCTGCGGGCAGTGTTCACACGGCTGCGGGCAGTGTGAACACGGCTGCGGGCAGTGTTCACACGGCTGCGGGCTGTGTTCACGCGGCTGCGGGCAGTGTTCACACGGCTGCGGGCAGTGTTCACACGGCTGCGGGCAGTGTTCACACGGCTGCGGGCTGTGTTCACGCGGCTGCGGGCAGTGTTCACGCGGCTGCGGGCAGTGTTCACACGGCTGCGGGCAGTGTGAACACGGCTGCGGGCAGTGTGAACACGGCTGCGGGCTGTGTTCACACGGCTGCGGGCTGTGTTCACACAGCTGCCCAGAGAGCGCTGTGCTGCAGTAGCCCCGTGGGAAACCTTCCGGCTTAGAGCCCCAACCGTCTTGGGGCTTCAGCTGCGAGTGGGAAAGCTTCCGCTGTGGGGCATTTGTCGCACGAAGCACCCGAACCCAGGCTGGGGTCTGTGGCTGCTGAGTGTCGCCTGATGTGGATGGTGGATGTGATGTGGTGGATGTGATGTGATGTGGTGGATGTGATGGATGTACTGGATGTGGTGGATGTGATGGATGTGGTGAATGTGATGTGATGTGGTGGATGTGGTGGATGTGATGGATGTACTGGATGTGGTGGATGTGGTGGATGTGGTGGATGTGATGTGGTGGATGTGATGTGATGTGGTGGATGTGGTGGATGTGATGGATGTACTGGATGTGATGGATGTGATGGATGTGGTGGATGTGGTGGATGTGGTGGATGTGATGGATGTGATGGATGTGGTGGATGCGGTGGATGCGGTGGATGTGATGGATGTGATGGATGTGGTGGATGTGGTGGATGTGGTGGATGTGGTGGATGATGATGTGGTGGATGTGATGTGATGGATGTGATGGATGTGGTGGATGTGGTGGATGTGATGGATGTGATGGATGTGGTGGATGTGATGGATGTGGTGGATGTGATGGATGTGATGGATGTGGTGGATGTGGTGGATGTGGTGGATGTGATGGATGTGGTGGATGTGGTGGATGTGGTGGATGTGATGGATGATGGATGTGATGTGGTGGATGTGGTGGATGTGGTGGATGTGATGGATGCGGTGGATGTGATGGATGTGATGTGGTGGATGTGGTGGATGTGGTGGATGCGGTGGATGTGGTGGATGTGATGGATGTGGTGGATGTGGTGGATGTGGTGGATGTGATGTGGTGGATGTGGTGGATGTGATGGATGCGGTGGATGTGATGGATGTGGTGGATGGATGGTGGATGTGGTGGATGTGATGGATGTGTGGATGTGGTGGATGTGGTGGATGTGGTGGATGTGATGGATGTGGTGGATGTGATGCGGTGGATGTGGTGGATGTGGTGGATGTGATGTGGTGGATGTGGTGGATGTGGTGGATGTGATGGATGTGGTGGATGTGGTGGATGTGATGGATGTGGTGGATGTGATGGATGTGGTGGATGTGATGGATGTGGTGGATGTGGTGGATGTGGTGGATGTGGTGGATGTGATGGATGTGGTGGATGTGATGGATGTGATGGATGTGATGGATGTGGTGGATGTGATGGATGTGGTGGATGTGATGGATGTGATGGATGTGATGGATGCGGTGGATGCGGTGGATGTGGTGGATGTGGTGGATGTGGTGGATGTGATGTGATGGATGTGATGGATGTGGTGGATGTGGTGGATGTGATGGATGTGGTGGATGTGGTGGATGTGGTGGATGTGATGGATGTGGTGGATGTGATGGATGTGATGGATGTGATGGATGTGATGGATGTGGTGGATGTGATGCGGTGGATGCGGTGGATGTGGTGGATGTGGTGGATGTGATGTGATGGATGTGATGGATGTGATGGATGTGATGGATGTGATGGTGTGGTGGATGTGGTGGATGTGGTGGATGTGGTGGTGGTGGATGTGGTGGATGTGGTGGATGTGATGGATGTGGTGGATGTGGTGGATGTGGTGTGGATGGATGTGGTGGATGTGGTGGATGTGATGGATGTGGTGGATGTGATGGATGTGGTGGATGTGGTGGATGTGGTGGATGTGATGGATGTGGTGGATGTGGTGGATGTGATGGATGTGGTGGATGTGATGGATGTGGTGGATGTGATGGATGTGGTGGATGTGGTGGATGTGGTGGATGTGGTGGATGTGATGGATGTGGTGGATGTGATGGATGTGATGGATGTGATGGATGTGGTGGATGTGATGGATGTGGTGGATGTGATGGATGTGGTGGATGTGATGGATGTGATGGATGTGATGGATGCGGTGGATGCGGTGGATGTGGTGGATGTGGTGGATGTGGTGGATGTGATGTGATGGATGTGATTGATGTGGTGGATGTGGTGGATGTGGTGGATGTGATGGATGTGGTGGATGTGATGGATGTGATGGATGTGATGGATGTGATGGATGTGGTGGATGGATGGGTGGATGCGGTGATGTGGTGGATGTGGTGGATGTGATGTGATGGATGTGATGGATGTGATGGATGTGATGGATGTGGTGGATGTGATGTGGTGGATGTGGTGGATGTGGTGGATGTGATGGATGTGATGGATGTGGTGGATGTGATGGATGTGGTGGATGTGGTGGATGTGATGGATGTGGTGGATGTGGTGGATGTGATGGATGTGGTGGATGTGATGGATGTGGTGGATGTGGTGGATGTGGTGGATGTGATGGATGTGGTGGATGTGGTGGATGTGATGGATGTGGGTGGATGTGATGGATGTGGTGGATGTGGTGGATGTGATGTGGTGGATGTGATGTGATGGATGTGATGGATGTGGTGGATGTGATGTGATGGATGTGATGTGATGGATGTGATGGATGTGGTGGATGTGATGGATGTGGTGGATGTGATGCGGTGGATGTGGTGGATGTGGTGGATGTGGTGGATGTGATGTGGTGGATGTGATGGATGTGATGGATGTGATGGATGTGGTGGATGTGATGGATGTGGTGGATGTGGTGGATGGGGTGGATGTGATGGATGTGATGGATGTGGTGGATGGGTGGATGTGGTGGATGTGGTGGATGTGATGGATGTGGTGGATGTGATGGATGTGGTGGATGTGGTGGATGTGATGGATGTGGTGGATGTGGTGGATGTGATGGATGTGGTGGATGTGATGGATGTGGTGGATGTGGTGGATGTGGTGGATGTGATGGATGTGGTGGATGTGGTGGATGTGATGGATGTGGTGGATGTGATGGATGTGGTGGATGTGGTGGATGTGATGGATGTGGTGGATGTGGTGGATGTGGTGGATGTGGTGGATGTGATGGATGTGGTGGATGTGGTGGATGTGATGGATGTGGTGTGGTGGATGTGATGGATGTGGTGGATGTGGTGGATGTGGTGGATGTGGTGTGGTGGATGTGGTGGATGTGATGTGGTGGATGTGGTGGATGTGGTGGATGTGATGGATGTGGTGGATGTGGTGGATGTGGTGGATGCGATGGATGTGGTGGATGTGGTGGATGTGATGGATGTGATGGATGTGGTGGATGTGGTGGATGTGGTGGATGTGATGGATGTGATGTGGTGGATGTGGTGGATGTGGTGGATGCGATGGATGTGGTGGATGTGGTGGATGCGATGGATGTGATGTGGTGGATGTGGTGGATGTGATGGATGTGATGGATGTGGTGGATGCGGTGGATGTGGTGGATGTGATGGATGTGATGATGTGGTGGATGTGGTGGATGTGGTGGATGTGATGGATGTGATGGATGCGGTGGATGTGGTGGATGTGGTGGATTTGGTGGATGTGGTGGATGTGGTGTGATGTGGTGGATGTGATGGATGTGATGGATGTGGTGGATTTGGTGGATGTGGTGGATGTGGTGGATTTGGTGGATGTGGTGGATGCGGTGGATGTGATGGATGTGGTGGATGTGATGGATGTGGTGGATGTGGTGGATGTGGTGGATGTGGTGATGGATGTGGTGGATGTGATGGATGTGATGTGGTGGATGCGGTGGATGTGATGTGATGGATGTGATGGATGTGATGTGATGTGATGGATGTGTGGATGTGGTGGATGTGTGGATGTGGTGGATGTGATGGATGTGGTGGATGTGGTGGATGTGGTGGATGTGATGTGATGGATGTGATGGATGTGGTGGATGTGATGTGGTGGATGTGATGTGGTGGATGTGATGTGGTGGATGTGATGTGATGGATGTGATGTGGTGGATGTGGTGGATGTGATGTGATGGATGTGATGTGATGTGGTGGATGTGATGTGATGGATGTGGTGGATGTGGTGGATGTGATGGATGGATGGATGTGGTGGATGGATGTGATGTGATGTGATGTGATGTGATGGATGGATGTGATGTGGTGGATGTGATGTGGTGGATGTGATGTGGTGGATGTGATGGATGNGATGTGGTGGATGTGGTGGATGTGATGTGATGGATGTGGTGGATGGGTGGATGTGGTGGATGTGATGTGATGGATGTGATGTGGTGGATGGATGTGGTGGATGTGGTGGATGTGGTGGATGTGATGTGGTGGATGTGATGCACCATCATGAGGTAGATGTCACGCCTGTGACAGCTTCTTAGATTCACTTCTGCAGCTGCAGCCGCCTTGCCGAGATGAGATTCAATCGCCGCGTGTGAGGCCTGGAGGTGCCCTGGGCACCTCCAGGCCTCACCAGCAGCGCTCTGCTGGGAGGGGAGCACCGAGCAGTTCGTGGACACTGCCGATGGAAGAAGGCGTGACCTTGTCTGAGGGGTGAGGGCAAGTTCCCTCAGGAGACTAGCAGCAGCAACCCTTGTTGTCTGTGTGAATGTGTGTGCGAGTGTGAATGTGTGTCTGTGGGTGATGGGGCAGTAGTGGAGTGGAGAGTTTCCCATACCTGGCAGTGTGCTCATGACCGGCTCCGGTTTAACAGCAGAGGTCTCGAATCAGTCGAGCGGCAATATCTTTTCATCGGTTGCGTAACGCTGTGTGGAAGCTACCTGGTCTGTCGCTCCGCACGAAGCTTCAGGTCTTCTCGGCCACAGTCATTCCCTCCCTTCTCTACGCTTGCAAAACGTGGGTACCCCTAATGGAACATCTTCGCCGGCTATAAACATTTAGGCTGGCCTGCCTACGATCCATCCTGGGTTTAACCAGGCTGGATTGTGTGAGGAGCTCACAAATCCTTGAAAGATCTGGACAATGTCCCATCGGTGAGCTCCTCCGGCAGGCAAGGCTGCGTTGGCTGGGTCATGTAGCCCGCATGCCCAGCGACCGCATGCCTAAACAGCTTTTGTTCGGCCGGATCGAGGGGCTAAACGGGCGCGGCACGGGCTAGAGATGGAGTGATGTGGTGCAGGAGGACGTGGAGCTGAGTGGACTTGCCGATGACTGGTACCAGCGGTGTCAAGATCGGCCTCTGTGGAGGAGGCTCGTGAAGGACGCTACTGGGCAGTTGGAGGCAGTCGCCCTCCAACAACAACGGAGGGCGGAGGAGCGACGCTCACAACAACGAGCGGAGCGCCGGGTGGCTAAAGCACAGCAAGTTGGTACAGTAGGGGCACAGGTGGTGCATCAGCCAGTCATCTCTGTCAGTCGACCCGTGGCACCTGGGTCTGCCCCGTCACCTCCTGCCAGCGGGCGTTCGACACTTCACGTGGCCTCAAGGTGCACTTGGCCTGGCACAAGCATCGTGGTGACGTCACCGCCACTTAGTGGCGAATGGCGGTTGTCATTGTGTGCGTGTATCTGTGTGTATCTGTGTGTGTCAGTGTGTGGGGAGCTGTGGTTAGCGCGCTGCGCTGTGAACCTGGCGACCCGGGTTCGATTCCCGCTCACGGCCAACACCGGTGACGATTATCTGAACTGGTTCTGAGCCTCCCCTAGGTCGACTCCGCCTCAAATGAGTACCTGGTGCGGTGTGTAAACATCGTCACTGGGAGACAAAGGCGATCGGGCGTGGTGCTGGCCACCCACCCCTCGCGAGCCGTGCCGGCCTTCATAGGTGCTGCTCGCTACAGTCTGTTAAGGCTACACGGGGGATCTTTGTGTGAGTGCTGTAATGCGCCCTAGGGGCTGGATCTATGCCGCTTTTTTACGTCTTATTTCAGCAAGCAATCACCACTAACGTGTGTATACACTCACGTGTGTATACACACTCACACACACTAACGTGTGTATACACACTCACACACACTAACGTGTGTATACACACATTAGTGTGTACACACACGAATGTGTGTATACACACACACACTAATGTGTGTATATACACACACACTAATGTGTGTATATAACGAGGCCTTGACAAACTCTGTGATGAAGTGGAAGATTGTTTTTGTTGCTTTCAAGTTGTGCTCCCTAGTTTTGATCAACTGCAGGATGTTCCCAGCTGCTGCTGCTTCTTGTGTCGCGTCGTCCACGCCGAGACGCCGGCGGTGACTCCGCGTCGGACGGAGCTCCGCCTGCCACTCTCCTCGTGTCGGAGCGACGTCTCCAGGACGCGGCGCCGCGTGCCGGGGGTGACCCCGGCACCCCGAGTAGGCGTGCCACCTGGGGCCTTGTAGTTCCACCAGCGCCACAGTTGAGGCCCCGCTGTGGACGGGGGGNGGTCAGTTATTGGTGAGATCGCAGAGAGGGTCTACGGCTCGTGACTGAGGCGCGATGGCCCCGGCAAAGGCCGACTCTGATGCTGAGAGACCGAATGTCGACACCGGTTCGTCGTTTGCATTGCACCGACGCGCTCCCAGAAGGCCGTGTGGAANGGGGGGGGCGTCTTGCCTGCTCGTGAATGTTGTGGCTTTTATTCTGCACGACGACGCCCACGGCAGCTCCTCGCTGCAGCAAGAGGCCATCCGCCCTGACGCTGCCGCCGCTCCACACCCCCCCTCTCGTTTCCGCCGCCCGCAGCTCCCGGAGCTTCGCGCCGACGGCCGCGGGCCCAGGGCCTCGGCCACTTCCTGCTGCAGAACGCCGGCCTCCTCCTCGGCTTCGCCATCATGTTCCTCATCGCCCTCTTCGAGGACAGCATCGCCTCAGCCTCAGCTTCTAGGCCGCAGCGGCAGCAGGGCCGGGAGCGCCCTCGCTTGCACACGGCAACGCACGTTGTGGTGGTTGTGTTGTTGTTGTCGTGGTTGTGTCGGTTACATCCCATGACCGCACCCGGCGGTATCGACTGGCCAAGCCCCGTTCGAGCCTCGGACGCAGAGGCGTCACGTGACGCCTGTGGGACGCGNGGTCACGTGACGCCTGTGGGACGCGGGCGACCGGCGCGTGACTCCGTCGGCGTCCCAGCGCGCGAGGCGCCGCCGCCTCGCGGCGAGATCGCGGTGGACGCTCAAGAGCAACTTGAGGGAGCGATTGGTGCGGCACGCGGCGAGAGAGTGGGGCTCGCTCGCTCACGGGGGGGGGGGGGGGAGCGGCGCGCCACGTGCTGCCATCTCGTTGCCCTTCATCTCACCGGCTGAGCCCAACACCTGACCTTTGAACCCTGTGTTCCCTTGAGTCTGTGAGCGCGTGAAGTGTGTGTGTGACTGCGCGTCCACGTGTGTGAGCGTGAGTGGTGCGTGAGTGAGTGCGTGAGCACGTGCACGAGGTGTGAGCGCGCATGTGAATGTGCCACGTGGAGAGCTGTGGCGCAGTGGTTAGCGCGCTGCGCTACGATCCCGGCGACTCGAGCACGATTCTCGCTCACGACCGACAACGGTGGTGAAAATTTTCCGTCCTGGGCCTCCCCTAGGTCGACTCAACTTTAAACGAAACCCGGTGCGGTGTGTAACAGCACTGGTGCTGGCCTCACCACCTCCTTGCGTGCCAATCCGGCTTTAATAGGTGCTCGCTAACACCATTTGCCCCAGCAGTCTGTGAAAGGCTGTACGGGCATCTCTGTCTCTTCTTGTGTGTGCACCTGACAGTATTTGGGTGCTGCAGTTGCTGTCAAATCGCGGCAACCCGTTCCTTTTAGCCTCGCCGAGAAAATTGTTTACGTAACATTTATGCAGCTGAGCAATGTCATTATATTGAAGATAATGGTGAAGTATCACGTTTAATTTAGCTTAATGATGCCATCACTTGTTAAGTATTAATGTTAACATTGCTATTCCAAGATTGTGGTTGTGAGATTTACACACAAACAGAAAAGCCATGGTGTTTTTATATTGTCCTTAATTCAATTCAAAATAATTCAATTCACAATGTTACCGTCTGTTACGCTGATATAATGAGTCATTGCCGTCTTTAGATGCAGCGGATATGTACCTGGGCCTGATGCCTAAGACAATTAAAACTCAATGACGCGTCACATATCCACGCGCTGTGTGTGCTGCTCCACCATCGCGAACGAACACACCGTGTTACTAGAACCCAGCCTGTGATACTAGAACCCAGCCNGTGCACTAGAACCAGCCTGTGATACTAGAACCAGCCTGTGATACTAGAACCCAGCCTGTGACTAGAACCCAGCCTGTGACACTAGAACCCAGCCTGTGATACTAGAACCCAGCCGTGATACTAGAACCCAGCCTGTGACACTAGAACCCAGCCTGTGACACTAGAACCAGCCTGTGACACTAGAACCCAGCCTGGATACTAGAACCCAGCCTGTGACACTAGAACCCAGCCTGTGTTACTAGAACCCAGCCTGTGATGTAGAACCCAGCCTGTGACACTAGAACCCAGCCTGTGATACTAGAACCAGCCTGTGATACTAGAACCAGCCTGTGATACTAGAACCCAGCCTGTGACACTAGAACCAGCCTGTGACACTAGAACCAGCCTGTGATACTAGAACCAGCCTGTGATACTAGAACCCAGCCTGTGATACTAGAACCCAGCCTGTGATACTAGAACCCAGCCTGTGATACTAGAACCCAGCCTGTGATACTAGAACCCAGCCTGTGATACTAGAACCCAGCCTGTGATACTAGAACCCGCCCGTGATACTAGAACCCAGCCTGTGATACTAGAACCCAGCCTGATACTAGAACCCAGCCTGTGATACTAGAACCCAGCCTGTGATACTAGAACCCAGCCTGTGATGTTAGAACCCAGCCTGATACTAGAACCCAGCCTGATACTAGAACCCAGCCTGATATAGAACCCAGCCTGTGATACTAGAACCCAGCCTGATACTAGAACCCAGCCTGTGATACTAGAACCCAGCCTGTGACACTAGAACCCAGCCTGTGCTAGAACCCAGCCTGTGATGTAGAACCCAGCTGGACACTAGAACCCAGCCTGTGATACTAGAACCAGCCTGTGATACTAGAACCCAGCCTGTGATACTAGAACCAGCCTGTGACACTAGAACCCAGCCTGTTACTAGAACCCAGCCTGTGATACTAGAACCCAGCCTGTGATACTAGAACCCAGCCTGTGATACTAGAACCCAGCCTGTGATACTAGAACCCAGCCTGTGATACTAGAACCCAGCCTGTGATACTAGAACCCGGCCCGTGATACTAGAACCCAGCCTGTGATACTAGAACCCAGCCTGATACTAGAACCCAGCCTGTGATACTAGAACCAGCCTGTGACACTAGAACCCAGCCTGTGTTACTAGAACCCAGCCTGTGATGGTAGAACCCAGCCTGTGACACTAGAACCCAGCCTGTGATACTAGAACCAGCCTGTGATACTAGAACCCAGCCTGTGATACTAGAACCCAGCCTGTGACACTAGAACCCAGCCTGTTACTAGAACCCAGCCTGTGATACTAGAACCCAGCCTGTGATACTAGAACCCAGCCTGATACTAGAACCCAGCCTGTGTTACTAGAACCCAGCCTGTGATACTAGAACCCAGCCTGTGATGTTAGAACCCAGCCTGATACTAGAACCCAGCCTGTGTTACTAGAACCCAGCCTGATACTAGAACCCAGCCTGTGTTACTAGAACCCAGCCTGTGTTACTAGAACCCAGCCTGTGATACTAGAACCCAGCCTGTGATGTTAGAACCCAGCCTGACACTAGAACCCAGCCTGTGATACTAGAACCCAGCCTGTGTTACTAGAACCAGCAAGTGACACTAGAACCCAGCCTGTGACACTAGAACCCAGCCTGTGATACTAGAACCCAGCCTGTGATGTTAGAACCCAGCCTGATACTAGAACCCAGCCTGTGATACTAGAACCCAGCCTGATACTAGAACCCAGCCTGTGATACTAGAACCAGCCTGATACTAGAACCCAGCCTGTGATACTAGAACCCAGCCTGTGACACTAGAACCCAGCCTGTGTTACTAGAACCCAGCCTGTGATGGTAGAACCCAGCCTGTGACACTAGAACCCAGCCTGTGATACTAGAACCAGCCTGTGATACTAGAACCCAGCCTGTGATACTAGAACCCAGCCTGTGACACTAGAACCCAGCCTGTTACTAGAACCAGCCTGTGATGGTAGAACCCAGCCTGTGACACTAGAACCCAGCCTGTGTTACTAGAACCCAGCCTGTGATGGTAGAACCCAGCCTGTGACACTAGAACCCAGCCTGTGATACTAGAACCAGCCTGTGATACTAGAACCCAGCCCGTGATACTAGAACCCAGCCTGTGACACTAGAACCCAGCCTGTGACACTAGAACCCAGCCTGTGACACTAGAACCAGCCTGTGACACTAGAACCCAGCCTGTGACACTAGAACCCAGCCTGTGACACTAGAACCCAGCCTGTGACACTAGAACCCAGCCTGTGACACTAGAACCCAGCCTGTGATACTAGAACCCAGCCTGTGAGTTAGAACCCAGCCTGTGACACTAGAACCCAGCCTGTGATACTAGAACCCAGCCTGTGATGTTAGAACCCAGCCTGTGATACTAGAACCCAGCCTGTGACACTAGAACCCAGCCTGTGACACTAGAACCCAGCCTGTGTTACTAGAACCCAGCCTGTGATGTTAGAACCCAGCCTGTGACACTAGAACCCAGCCTGTGATACTAGAACCCAGCCTGTGATACTAGAACCAGCCTGTGATACTAGAACCCAGCCTGTGACACTAGAACCCAGCCTGTGATACTAGAACCCAGCCTGTGACACTAGAACCCAGCCTGTGATACTAGAACCCAGCCTGTGATGTTAGAACCCAGCCTGTGACACTAGAACCCAGCCTGTGATACTAGAACCCAGCCTGTGACACTAGAACCCAGCCTGTGATACTAGAACCCAGCCTGTGATACTAGAACCCAGCCTGTGATACTAGAACCCAGCCTGTGTTACTAGAACCCAGCCTGTGATACTAGAACCCAGCCTGTGATGTTAGAACCCAGCCTGATACTAGAACCCAGCCTGTGATACTAGAACCCAGCCTGTGATACTAGAACCCAGCCGTGATACTAGAACCCAGCCCGTGATACTAGAACCCAGCCTGTGTTACTAGAACCCAGCCTGTGATACTAGAACCCAGCCTGTGATGTTAGAACCCAGCCTGATACTAGAACCCAGCCTATTACTAGAACCCAGCCTGATACTAGAACCAGCCTGTGTTACTAGAACCCAGCCTGTGTTACTAGAACCCAGCCTGTGATACTAGAACCCAGCCTGTGATGTTAGAACCCAGCCTGACACTAGAACCCAGCCTGTGATACTAGAACCCAGCCTGTGTTACTAGAACCCAGCCTGTGACACTAGAACCAGCCTGTGACACTAGAACCCAGCCTGTGATACTAGAACCCAGCCTGTGATGTTAGAACCCAGCCTGATACTAGAACCCAGCCTGTGATACTAGAACCCAGCCTGATACTAGAACCCAGCCTGTGATACTAGAACCCAGCCTGATACTAGAACCCAGCCTGTGATACTAGAACCCAGCCTGTGACACTAGAACCCAGCCTGTGTTACTAGAACCAGCCTGTGATGGTAGAACCCAGCCTGTGACACTAGAACCCAGCCTGTGATACTAGAACCAGCCTGTGATACTAGAACCCAGCCTGTGATACTAGAACCCAGCCTGTGACACTAGAACCCAGCCTGTTACTAGAACCCAGCCTGTGATACTAGAACCCAGCCTGTGATACTAGAACCCAGCCTGATACTAGAACCCAGCCTGTGTTACTAGAACCCAGCCTGTGATACTAGAACCCAGCCTGTGATGTTAGAACCCAGCCTGATACTAGAACCCAGCCTGTGTTACTAGAACCCAGCCTGATACTAGAACCCAGCCTGTGTTACTAGACCCAGCCTGTGTTACTAGAACCCAGCCTGTGATACTAGAACCAGCCTGTGATGTTAGAACCCAGCCTGACACTAGAACCCAGCCTGTGATACTAGAACCCAGCCTGTGTTACTAGAACCCAGCCTGTGACACTAGAACCCAGCCTGTGACACTAGAACCCAGCCTGTGATAATAGNACCCAGCCTGTGATGTTAGAACCCAGCCTGATACTAGAACCCAGCCTGTGATACTAGAACCCAGCCTGATACTAGNACCCAGCCTGTGATACTAGAACCCAGCCTGATACTAGAACCCAGCCTGTGATACTAGAACCCAGCCTGTGACACTAGAACCCAGCCTGTGTTACTAGAACCCAGCTGTGATGGTAGAACCCAGCCTGTGACACTAGAACCCAGCCTGTGATACTAGAACCAGCCTGTGATACTAGAACCCAGCCTGTGATACTAGAACCAGCCTGTGACACTAGAACTCAGCCTGTTACTAGAACCCAGCTGTGATACTAGAACCCAGCCTGTGATACTAGAACCCAGCCTGTGATACTAGAACCCAGCCTGTGATCCTAGAACCAGCCTGTGATACTAGAACCCAGCCTGTGATACTAGAACCCAGCCTGTGATACTAGAACCCAGCCTGTGATACTAGAGCCCGGCCCGTGATACTAGAACCAGCCTGTGATACTAGAACCCAGCCTGTGATACTAGAACCCAGCCTGTGATACTAGAACCCAGCCTGTGATACTAGAACCCGGCCCGTGATACTAGAACCCAGCCTGTGATACTAGAACCCAGCCTGTGATACTAGAACCCAGCCTGTGACACTAGAACCCAGCCTGTGATACTAGAACCAGCCTGTGATACTAGAACCCAGCCTGTGATACTAGAACCAGCCTGTGACACTAGAACCAGCCTGTTACTAGAACCCAGCCTGTGATACTAGAACCCAGCCTGTGATACTAGAACCAGCCTGTGATACTAGAACCCAGCCTGTGATACTAGAACCCAGCCTGTGATACTAGAACCCAGCCTGTGATACTAGAACCAGCCGTGATACTAGAACCCAGCCTGTGATACTAGAACCCAGCCTGTGATACTAGAACCAGCCTGTGATACTAGAACCCAGCCTGTGATACTAGAACCGGCCGTGATACTAGAACCCAGCCTGTGATACTAGAACCCAGCCTGTGATACTAGAACCCAGCCTGATACTAGAACCAGCCTGTGTTACTAGAACCCAGCCTGATACTAGAACCAGCCTGTGTTACTAGAACCCAGCCTGTGTTACTAGAACCCAGCCTGTGATACTAGAACCAGCTGTGATGTTAGAACCCAGCCTGACACTAGAACCCAGCCTGTGATACTAGAACCCAGCCTGTGTTACTAGAACCCAGCCTGTGACACTAGAACCCAGCCTGTGACACTAGAACCAGCCTGTGATAATAGAACCCAGCCTGTGATGTTAGACCAGCCTGATACTAGAACCCAGCCTGTGATACTAGAACCAGCCTGATACTAGAANCCAGCCTGTGATACTAGAACCCAGCCTGATACTAGAACCCAGCCTGTGATACTAGAACCCAGCCTGTGACACTAGAACCCAGCCTGTGTTACTAGAACCAGCCTGTGATGGTAGACCCAGCCTGTGACACTAGAACCCAGCCTGTGATACTAGAACCAGCCTGTGATACTAGAACCCAGCCTGTGATACTAGACCCAGCCTGTGACACTAGAACCCAGCCTGTTACTAGAACCCAGCCTGTGATACTAGAACCCAGCCTGTGATACTAGAACCCAGCCTGTGATACTAGAACCCAGCCTGTGATACTAGAACCCAGCCTGTGATACTAGAACCCAGCCTGTGATACTAGACCCAGCCTGTGATACTAGAACCCAGCCTGTGATACTAGAACCCGCCCGTGATACTAGAACCCAGCCTGTGATACTAGAACCCAGCCGTGATACTAGAACCCAGCCTGTGATACTAGAACCCAGCCTGTGATACTAGAACCCAGCCCGTGATACTAGAACCCAGCCTGTGATACTAGAACCAGCCTGTGATACTAGAACCCAGCCTGTGATACTAGAACCCAGCCTGTGACACTAGAACCAGCCTGTGATACTAGAACCAGCCTGTGATACTAGAACCCAGCCTGTGATACTAGAACCCAGCCTGTGACACTAGAACCCAGCCTGTTACTAGAACCCAGCCTGTGATACTAGAACCCAGCCTGTGATACTAGAACCCAGCCTGTGATACTAGAACCCAGCCTGTGATACTAGAACCCGGCCCGTGATACTAGAACCCAGCCTGTGATACTAGAACCCAGCCTGTGATACTAGAACCCAGCCTGTGATACTAGAACCCGGCCCGTGATACTAGAACCCAGCCTGTGATACTAGAACCCAGCCTGTGATACTAGAACCCGGCCCGTGATACTAGACCAGCCCGTGATACTAGAACCAGCCCGTGATACTAGAACCAGCCCGTGATACTAGAACCAGCCTGTGATACTAGAACCCAGCCCGTGATACTAGAACCAGCCCGTGATACTAGAACCCAGCCTGTGATACTAGAACCCAGCCTGTGATACTAGAACCCAGCCTGTGATACTAGAACCAGCCTGTGATACTAGAACCCAGCCTGTGATACTAGAACCCAGCCTGTGATACTAGAACCCAGCCTGTGATACTAGAACCCAGCATGTGACACTAGAACCCAGCCTGTGATACTAGAACCCAGCCTGTGATACTAGAACCCAGCCTGTGATACTAGAACCCAGCCTGTGATACTAGAACCCAGCCTGTGATACTAGAACCCAGCCTGTGATATTAGAACCCAGCCTGTGATACTAGAACCCAGCCTGTGACACTAGAACCCAGCCTGTGACACTAGAACCAGCCGTGATACTAGAACCCAGCCTGTGATATTAGAACCCAGCCCGTGACACTAGAACCACCCTGTGATACTAGAACCCAGCCTGTGACACTAGAACCCAGCCTGTGATACTAGAACCAGCCTGATACTAGACCCAGCCTGTGTTACTAGAACCAGCCTGTGATGTTAGAACCAGCCTGTGATGTTAGACCCAGCCTGTGTTACTAGAACCCAGCCTGTGATACTAGAACCCAGCCTGTGATGTTAGAACCCAGCCTGTGATACTAGAACCCAGCCTGTGACACTAGAACCCAGCCCGTGATACTAGNACCCAGCCTGTGATACTAGAACCCAGCCTGTGATACTAGAACCCAGCCTGTGACACTAGAACCCAGCCTGTGATACTAGACCCAGCCTGTGATGTTAGAACCCAGCCGTGTTACTAGAACCCAGCCTGTGATACTAGAACCCAGCCTGTGACACTAGAACCCAGCCTGTGATACTAGAACCCAGCCTGTGATGTTAGAACCCAGCCGTGTTACTAGAACCCAGCCTGTGATACTAGACCCAGCCTGTGATACTAGAACCCAACCTGTGATACTAGAACCAGCCTGTGATACTAGAACCCAGCCTGTGATGTTAGAACCCAGCTGATACTAGACCCAGCCTGTGATACTAGAACCCAGCCTGATACTAGAACCAGCCTGTGATACTAGAACCCAGCCTGTGACACTAGAACCCAGCCTGTGTTACTAGAACCCAGCCTGTGATGGTAGACCCAGCCTGTGACACTAGAACCCAGCCTGTGATACTAGAACCAGCCTGTGATACTAGAACCAGCCTGTGATACTAGAACCAGCCTGTGACACTAGAACCAGCCTGTTACTAGAACCCAGCCTGTGATACTAGAACCCAGCCTGTGATACTAGAACCCAGCCTATGATACTAGAACCAGCCTGTGATACTAGAACCCAGCCTGTGATACTAGAACCCAGCCTGTGATACTAGAACCCAGCCTGTGATACTAGAACCCAGCCCGTGATACTAGAACCAGCCGTGATACTAGAACCCAGCCTGTGATACTAGAACCCAGCCTGTGATACTAGAACCCAGCCTGTGATACTAGAACCCAGCCTGTGATACTAGAACCCAGCCTGTGATGTTAGAACCCAGCCCGTGTTACTAGAACCCAGCCTGTGATACTAGAACCCAGCCTGTGACACTAGAACCAGCCTGTGATACTAGAACCCAGCCTGTGACACTAGAACCCAGCCTGTGATACTAGAACCCAGCCTGTGATACTAGAACCAGCCTGTGATACTAGAACCCAGCCTGTGATACTAGAACCCAGCCTGTGATGTTAGAACCCAGCCCGTGTTACTAGAACCCAGCCTGTGATACTAGAACCCAGCCTGTGATACTAGAACCCAGCCTGTGATACTAGAACCCAGCCTGTTACTAGAACCCAGCCCGTGATACTAGAACCCAGCCTGTGATACTAGACCCAGCCTGGATACTAGCCCAGCCTGTGACACTCCCAGCCCGTGCAGGCCTGTGAGGGTGTTTGTTGGGTGCAGGGTGTTTGCTGGGTGCAGGGTGTGGTGGGTGCAGGAGTTTGTGTTGCTGGAGTGCAGTCTGGGTCACTAAAGTTGGCTGGGATNTAAGGAAACCAAGGATNGAGATAGACAGGCGGGGCTACTAGAACGAGGGAGTGAGAGTAGAGCCACGCTGGGGTACGAGATCCGCGGAGGGACTGGCACCCAGTGTGATCGTAGGGGCCGGCCGTGCTGGCTGCGAAGCAGTGGGGAGGCTNTGGAGCGGGACAGAGCGGGGAGGAGCAGAGTGAGACTGCGCGGGAGCAGAGAGGGGCTGTGTGGGTCAGGGGGACCTGTGTGGACGCGGTGGCCTGAGCGGGCGCAGGGGAGATTCCTGTGAGGACAGGGATCGTGAGAGAGAGTACAGGGATGGTTTGCGTGAGTGCAGGGATGGTTTGTGTGGGTGCAGGATGGTTTGCGTGGTGCAGGGTGGTTTGTGTGGGTGCAGGGATGGTTTGTGTGGGTGCAGGGTGGTTTGCGTGGGTGCAGGGTGGTTTGTGTGGGTGCANGGATGGTTTGCGTGGGTGCAGGGTGGTTTGTGTGGGTGCAGGGTGGTTTGCGTGGGTGCAGGGTGGTTTGTGTGGGTGCAGGTGGTTTGTGTGGGTGCAGGATGGTTGCGTGGGTGCAGGGGTGGTTTGTGTGGGTGCAGGATGGTTTGTGTGGGTGCAGGGTGGTTTGCGTGGGTGCAGGGTGGTTTGTGTGGGTGCAGGATGGTTTGTGTGGGTGCAGGTGGTTTGTGTGGGTGCAGGATGGTTTGTGTGGGTGCAGGTGGTTTGCGTGGGTGCAGGGTGGTTTGTGTGGATGCAGGGTGGTTTGTGTGGGTGCAGGGTGGTTTGCGTGGGTGCAGGGTGGTTTGTGTGGGTGCAGGGGTGGTTTGCGTGGTGCAGGGTGGTTTGTGTGGGTGCAGGGATGGTTTGTGTGGGTGCAGGATGGTTTGCGTGGTGCAGGGTGGTTTGTGTGGGTGCAGGGTGGTTTGCGTGGGTGCAGGGGTGGTTTGTGTGGGTGCAGGGGTGGTTTGCGTGGGTGCAGAGGTGGTTTGTGTGGGTGCAGGGTGGTTTGTGTGGGTGCGATGGTTTGGTGGGTGCAGGGTGGTTTGTGTGGGTGAGGATGGTTTGTGTGGGTGCAGGATGGTTTGTGTGGGTGCAGGGATGATTTGCGTGGGGCAGGGGTTGCTTGCGTGGGTGCAGGGGTTGCACGTTGCACCACACTGCAGGGCACCCCCTAACCCGCCCTGAACGCACACACGCCGNACACACACACACACACGTAGTGTCCCGGCGGGGATCGCCTGGCACCGCGGGTTTTCATCCAAAGAGCCCTAGAGGGGAAGTCCCACGGTTTCCGGTGCCAGGAGATTGGCCGCCCCCCCCCAGGACAAGATTGCGGCCCCAAATTGGCTTAAAATTGTCTGGGCGCACAGCTCACCGGGCTAACCGCAATAAGACGCTCACAGCACCGGGAGGGGCCAGGGTCAAATATTACGCGAGCAGCACAGACGAGGAGGTGAGAGGGACATCCCTGCGCACACCGCGGGTTTGTATTCGGCAGCGGGCGGCCGCTCGGGTAAACCGGCTGAGTCAGGGGTAAGGAATGTGGGCGTGGAGACAACGGTACGGGCATAGCGTAGCGTGATGCCCGAGGTAACGGCAGCGAAACGTTTGAAAATCAAAGGTAGGTGCACGATTGGCTGTGCAGGATGACGTCATGTAACCCTGGATTTTCGAAATCCCAGGCATAAAAAGGGGGAGCCTGGAACGGTTCAAGGTCTTGATCTCCAGCCGCTTGGGCAGGAGCGACTCCCCCTGCCTCCTCGAGCCATTCGCAGCGTCCGTGAGACGCGAGCGAGTGCCGCTACGAGACAGCGATAGGCGAGGTTCTCTCCCGTCTCCGTCACTCCGCGTCCATGCGACGCCGTGAGAACGGCTGCGAGGTACATAACAGGGCGCGTACATATTTGGGAATTGGATACTGACAGATAGGCTCTGCTCGCAAATATTTCCTCGCTTTAGACTCGGGGCGAATGTCAAAAGGGGCTGGACATTTGCTCGGCTCTGCCACGGCGAGACGCGGGGTGGGATGGTGGTTGGCGGCGCTCCTCCGCCGTGAGCCCACGGCTTCCGTGTGCGCGTCTCAATCAACGAGACTCATCCATTGCTTTGGGTCTTTCGGTAAAGTCATGTAGATGGGACAAAAAAAAAAACTACGTTTCGATCGCAACACAAGCGACCGTATCAGTGGAAAAAGGGGGGGGACGTAGNTTTTTTTTTAACCCATCTACGTGACTTTACCGAAAGACCCAAAGAATATGAATTCCTGCAGTGACAAAGCTTTAGTCAAGAGACTCGTAATTGACCGCAGCCGTCACGGCAGAGGCATCGTTCAAACAGATATTCAGTAAAGTTGAAGAGTCTCGTGAAAGTGGTTGGACGACTTTGATTCGGCAAGACGCTGCGCGCGTGCCCGCAGCTCTTCGCCGCGTGCGTCTGGAGCCCTCGACTCCCACGTGCTCCTCTTGACGTCCCTCGCTGCCATTGCACGTGAGCAGCTCTCTCCATGCTTCCTGGGTGCCCACCTAAGCCACCCGAGACTAAGACTGCAGTGATCTCAAAGTTCCAAACGTCTACGGGTGAGGCCCACTGTCTTCTAAGATCCAGGTCGGTTCAATACAGTACACAAAATCCGTGATCTGATCCCATCCATAAAGGATGTCATTCCTGACTTACAGTACTCGGTGTTTACAAATTGAGTTGTACCTGCGGTGACGCTTTATCGGGGAGACGAACGACATTTCTGACCGAATTCGCGAGCACAAATCAGATTTGAAACACGGCAGAACGAATTCTTCGAGCTGATCATTGTTTCAACACAGCGGGTTCTCATATGTTTTCTCCGATACCAAAGTGCTCTGCAAACCTCCCGGATACTACCAAAGATTTGTCATGAAGCCATCCAGATATACAAACATAGACACAACTTCAACCGAGAGGATGGTTTTAAAT
>MU249576.1:21648244-21715380 GCA_018977245.1 Lethenteron camtschaticum
GGTGAGTGAGTGGTGAGTGGTGGTGAGTGAGTGTGTGTATGAGTGGTGAGTGAGTGGTGAGTGAGTGGTGAGTGAGTGGGTGAGTGGGTGGTGAGTGGTGAGTGGTGGTGAGTGTGTGGTGAGTGTGTGGTGAGTGAGTGNGTGAGTGAGGTGAGTGGGTGAGTGGTGAGTGAGTGGTGAATAGTGGTTAGTGGGTGCGAGTAGTGAGTGAGTGGTGAGTGAGNGGTGAGTGAGTGAGTGAGTGTAGTGGGTGGTGAGTGATGAGTGAGTGTGAGTAGTGGTGAGTGTAGTGAGTGAGTGGTGAGTGAGTGGTGAGTGAGTGTGTGTATGAGTGGTGAGTGAGTGGTGAGTGAGTGGTGAGTGTGTGGTGAGTGTGTGGTGAGTGGGTGAGTGAGTGAGTGGTGAGTGAGTGGTGAGTGAGTGAGTGGTGAGTTGAGTGAGTGGTGAGTGTATAGTGGTGAGTTGTTGGTGAGTTGAGTGAGTGGTGAGTGAGTGAGTGGGTGAGTGAGTGGTGAGGAGTGTGTGTGTGTAGTGAGTGTGTGGTGAGTGTGAGTGTGACTCTGAGTGTTTGTGTGTCACAGAGGGACAGCTTCACTGCCCCATATGGAGCACGAACCAGAACCAGCTGAGGGAGAGAGCGGCCGTCTCCTGGGGCAGCGTGAGGACCCCCACCTCTCCTCCTCCACCTCCTCCTCCTCCTCTACACCTCCTCCTCCTCTACACTCCTCTCTACACCTCCTCCTCCTCTACACCTCCTCCTCTACACCTCCTCCTCTACACCTCTTCCTCTACACCTCCCTCTACACCTCCTCCTCTACACCTCCTCTCTTCCTCAACTTCCTCCCCTCTACACCTCCNCTACACCCCTCCTCCCTCCTCTACACCTCCTCCTCTACACCTCTCTACTCCTCCTCCTCTAACCTCCTCCTCTACACCTCCTCTCTACACCTCCTCCTCCTCTACTTCCTCCTCTACACCTCCTCTACANCTCCTCCTCTACCTCCTCCTCCTCTACACCTCCTCCTCTACTCCTCCTCCTACACCTCCTCCTCCTCCACACCTCTTCCTCTACACCTCCTCCTCTACTCCTCCTCCTCTTCTCCTCCTCCTCTACACCTCCTCCTCCTCTCCTACTCCTCCTCTACACCTCCTCCCTNTCCTCCCTCTACTCCTTCCCCCTCCTCTANACCTCCCTCTACACCTCCTCTACACCTCCTCCTCCTCTACACCTCCTCCTCCTCTACACCTCCTCCTCTACACCGCCTCCTTATACACCTCCTCCTCTACACCTCCTCCTCCTCCTNTCCTCCTCCTCCTCCTNACCTCCTCCCCTCCCCTCCCCTCCTCCTCCTCTCTCCTCCTCCTCTCCTCCTCCTCTACACCTCCTCCTCTCCACNCCCCTCTACACCTCCTCCTCTACACCTCAGTGCTCCTCCTCTACANCNCCTCCTCTACACCTCCTCTCACCCCTCCTCTACACCTCCTCCTCTACACCTCCTCCTCTGACACACCTCCTCCTCTACCCACCTCCTCCTCTACACCACCTCCTCCTCTACACCTCCTCCTCTACACCTCCTCCTCTACACCTCCTCCTCTACACCTCCTCCTCTACACCTCCTCCTCTACACCACCTCCTCTACACCTCCTCCTCTACACCTCTCCTCTCCACCTCCTCCTCTGACACCCCTCCTCTACACCTCCTCCTCCTCTACACCTCCTCCTCTACACCTCCTCCACCTCTACACCTCTACACCTCCTCCTCTACACCTCCTCCTCCTCTACACCTCCTTCTCCTCTACACCTCCTTCTCCTCTACACCTCCTCCTCTACACCTCCACCTCTACACCTCCTCCTCCTCTACACCTCCTCCTCCTCTACACCTCCTTCTCCTCTACACCTCCTTCTCCTCTACACCTCCTTCTCCTCTACACCTCCTCCTCCTCTACACCTCCTCCTCCTCTACACCTCCTCCTCCTCTACACCTCCTCCACCTCTACACCTAGGCGCGTGCGTTGACACAACCCCCCCCCTGTGCCTCACGTGCTCCGCGGCAAGGGCTTCATCTCGGCTGCTCCTCCTCCAGGCAAGAGCAGCGCCTAGGTAACAGCAGCTCCTAGGCAACGGCAACCAGGCAACGGCAGCCCCTAGGCAACGGCAGNCCCTAGGCAACAGCAGCCCCTAGGCAACGGTACCGTATTTCCCCGCATATAACCCGCGGGGTAACCACTTTTTACAAACAAAACAAGACATGCGTGGTATATGGAGGTGCGGGCACCAAGTTACACGTGTGACGTCATAACTCGTTTTGTTCATGAGGACTATCCACTATGCACACTTCCTTTGCTAAAGACTGTTGAATAAACCACTCACTCTAAAATTGCACACGTTACCACGTTTTTAATTATTCTGTTGTACAATGAAACGACACTGTTTGAAGTGGGCGCACTTTGTTGGCGACGGGAGAGCAGGAGAGGTGGGGGTTGGGGGCGAGGCAACGGCGTCACCGTAGTGCCGCTATAATCTCCCAGCGCTAAAACTGTACTCACTTATCTACCAGTTATGTGTTACTTATTTATTGGATATTTCTTTTGTTACTTATTTACTGTTTTGTTCACTCGTTACCGGTTAGTTTGTTTTCTTTGTGCACGTATGATTTTAATGTTTGNTAGTGGAATGTATTACAAGTGTCTTCGTATTCATATGATGATTAAGCTGCGGTAACGACGTTAAATATATGAATGCATGTGGGGTATATGACAATGCGGACTATCTGAAATTTGTTTTACACACGCTATTTTTGCAGGTTATTGAGTATATGCGGGCTATTTGCGGGAAAATACGGTAACCCAACAGCAGTTCCCTCGACAGCAGCCCATTGGCAACGTAGCCTGGCAACGGCAGCCCAGGTCAGNATCCCCTAGGTAACGGCCACCTAGGCAACNGCAGCACCTAGGCAACGGCATCCCCTAGGCAACGGCATCCCTAGGCACACCAGCCCTCGGCAACGGCAGCCCCTAAGCAACGGCAGTTGGACATGAGAAGGACACGGGAGCTGGGTGTTTGTGGCCCGAGTGNAGGATTNCCCGTAAGTTGCTCGTCTTGCTCACGNCGAGTCCCCCGTGGTTGCCCGCTTCTGTGCCCACGTCTGTTGCCCGCGTCTGTTGCCCCCGCGTCTGTTGCCCACGTGTGTTGCCACGTGTGTTGCCCACGTGTGTTGCCACGTGTGTTGCCCACGTGGTTGCCCACGTCTGTTGCCCACGTGTGTTGCCCACGTTGTTGCCCACGTGGTTGCCCACGTGTGTTGCCCGCCCTGCTCGCCGTGCCCCCAGGCGTCCCCAAGTGGCAGGAGGGTGACGTGCAGGCCTGGCTGGAGGAGAGCAGCCTGGGCGCCTACTGCCCCAACTTCACGCAGATCGACGGCCGCATCCTCCACTCGCTCCTGGAGATCCGCCAGCAGGTGGCACGGGGACACCACGTGGGGCACCACACANACACCACGTGGTGTCACCACACAGCACCACGTGGGTCACCACACAGCACCACGTGGTGTGACCACACAGCACCACGTCACCACACAGCACCACGTCACCACACACAGCACCACGTGTCACTCATGGACACAACGCCACACTCAGTGGGGACCCCAACCTGGCTCCTCCCCTCCTCACCCAGTCCTCCTCCCTCCTCACCCAGCTCCTCCCCTCCTCACCCAGCTCCTCCCCTCCTCACCCAGCTCCTCCCCTCCTCACGCAGCTCCTCACCTCCTCACCAGCTCCTCCCCTCTCACCCAGCTCCTCCCCTCCTCACCCAGCTCCTCACCCAGCTCCTCACCCAGCTCCTNCCCTCCTCACCCAGCTCCTCCCTCCTCACGCAGCTCCTCCCTCCTCACCCAGCTCCTCCCTCCTCACGCAGCTCCTCCCTCCTCACCCAGCCTCCTCCCTCCTCACCTCCTCACCCAGCTCCTCACCCAGCTCCTCACCCAGCTCCTCCCCTCCTCACCTCCTCACCCAGCTCCTCCCCTCCTCACCCAGCTCCTCACGCAGCTCCTCCCCTCCTCCCCAGCTCCTCACCCCTCCTCACCCAGCTCCTCACGCAGCTCCTCCCCTCCTCACCCAGCTCCTCCCCTCCTCACCCAGCTCCTCCCCTCCTCACCCAGCTCCTCCCTCCTCACCAGNTCCTCCCTCCTCACCCAGCTCCTCACCTCCTCACCCAGCTCCTCACCTCCTCACCTCCTCCCCTCCTCACCTCCTCCCCTCCTCACCCAGCTCCTCACCTCCTCACCAGCTCCTCCCCTCCTCACCCAGCTCCTCCCCTCCTCACGCANCTCCCCCCTCCTCACCCACTCCTCACCTCCTCACCCAGCTCCTNCCCTCCTCACCACTCCTCCCCTCCTCACCTCCTCACACCACTCCTCCCCTCCTCCACCCACCTCCTCATCCTCACCCANCNCCTCACCCAGTTCCTCACCCATCCTCACCCCTACNTCCTCACCTCCTCACCCAGCCACTCCTCACNCAGCTCCTCACCTCNAGCTTCTCACCTCCTCTTCCTGCTCTANGCCCCACTCGCCCACGGGAAGTGGGCGCTNCCACCGCCTGACTTCCTCNGTTCCANGCTAATCCTAGAGTTCCGTCCACTCACCTGCACACCACACCTCACCACCTCACCTGCACTACCACTACTCACCACCTCACCACCCCTCTGCACTACCGCAGCACNCTCACCACCTCACCATGCACTNCCACCCTCACCCCTCACCNGCACTACCACACTCACCACNCTCACCTGCACACTCAGCACCTCACCACCTCACCTGCACCACCAGCNCTCACCCNCTCACCCACNCCACCTCACCACACAGTGAACACCACCACTCTCACNCTCACCATGCACTACACACACNCTCACCACNCTCACCATGCACTACCACACTTCACCCNCTCACCATGCACTACCACACTTCACCCTGACCCACCACCTCACTCACCACCTCACATGCACTACCACACACCATGCACTGAACACNACACCTCACCACCTCACCANGCACTACCACACTCACCACNCTCACACTCACCACCTCACATGCACTACTCACAGCATTCACCACCTCCAGCACTACCACACATCCTCACCACACTCACCATGCACTCCATCTCACNCACCACACAGTGAACACCANGCACTNCCACCACTCACACACTCCATGCATTCACACTCAATGCACCCATACCACACTCCCACACTCACCATGCACTACCACACTCACCACATCACACTCACCACACTCACCATGCACTACTCACACACTCACCACACTCACCAGCACTACCACACTCACACTCACCACACTGACCACACTCCACACTCACACTACCATGCACTACCACATTCACCACCGTAACACACACCATGACACTCACCATGAACTACCACACATTCACCACACNCACCCATNCACTNCTCACACACTCACCACACTACACACACACTCACCACACTCACCATGCACTACACACACTCACCACACTCACCATGAACTACCACACTCACCACACTACCACACTGTGCACTACTCACACTCACCATCGCACTACTCACACACTCACCACACTCACCATCACTACCACACCATCACCACACTNACCAGCACTACCACCACNCACCATCACTACCACACATTCACNACACTACCACNCATNCACCACCANTATCACACTCCCACACTCACCATGAACTACCACACACTCACCACACTCANCATCACTACACACATTCACCACGCAGTGCACACCACCCATCTCACACATCACCACACTCACCATGAACTACCACACTCCCACACTCACCATGCACTCACCACNCACTCACCACACTCACCACACTACCACACATNCACCACTNCACACCACCACACCCACACTCACCATGAACTACCACACACTCACCACACTCACATGCACTANACACACTCACCACACTCACCATCACTACCACACATTCACCACAGTCACCCACCACACTCACCACACTNTGCACCACTGCATNACCACACACTACCACACCACCGTGCACCACACCGTCACCATCACCACCTCACACTCACCANACTCACCGTGCACACCACTACACCATCACACTCTCACACCACCANACTGCACTCACCACCGCCACCATCACCACNCTCACACTCACCACACTCACCACACACCATCACCACTCTCACACTCACCANACTGCACTCACCANCGCCACCATCACCACACACTCACCACACTGTGCACACCACACCACCTCACCACTCTCACACTCACCACACTGCACTCACACCANCCATCACCACTCTCACACTCACCACACTCACCACGTCACCATCACACTCTCCCGCGCCGTGTTGTGGTCTCACTGGACTTCTCACCTTCTCGCTGCTGCTGCTGTTGTGCTGCTGCTGTTGCTGCNGCTGTGCAGTCAGAGTCAGGACGAGCANCATTCTCACCACACNAACCAGCACNACCACACCTGACGACACACACCANGACAACCACNNCACGTCCAGACTACCACTCACCACCACCGAGCACAGACNGCCACACTGCACNGAACACCGTAAACTCAGAACTCACCTGACACTNCACTGCCACGCACTTTCACCACNACATTCTCANCCACTCATCGCCACACAGGAGACGCTGACACAGGTGACGCAGGTGCANGTGACCANGTGACCANNTNCAGTGACCACACCCAGCACACNGCTGACGACCGTNGGTACACCNTGAACAGGCTTGGGCCCAGCCGCATTCACNACCGAACTCACNCACACACTCACTCACACNCACACACACACANTCACACACACNACNCACACTCACTCACCACTCACNCACTCACACACTGTGCACCACTCANNACCACACANCACACACNACNCCTCACTNACCACAACTCTACACACGTTCACGGCTTTCCCACTCACCANTCCCCACATCACTCACNCACNCAGCTTCACTCACNCACACACTCACACATACACTATCACACANNCACACAGGTCACNCACTNACCACATGACGCTCACACANTTCACTCACACACTCACCACACACTCACAGCANTCACACANTCACNNACACACNCACCCATCACTCACCANNCACTACTCACACACTCANCACACTCACCACTCACTCACCACACACTNNACACANGCTCACACACTCACCACGCACTGCACNCACACACACACACACACTCACAACACTCANCACANACACACACCACACTCACCACGCACNGCCACACACTCANGCCGCAGACACTGGCTCTTTGANGCCNACAGACACACNGCGCTCACACTGGCACAGGCTCAGCTCGCTGATGGCCAGAGTAGTGGCGCTCACACTGACACANGCTCATGCGCTGCTGGCACACGAATGCTCTCATCCACCTGATGAAGAGCNACACTGCCATCACGATTCTGTCGGTCTCCGGGTTCCTTCTCTGCCTGATTCTGTTTNCGCGCGCACGAATGTAGGAGAGGCTCAGTGACCANTATCCACTGGACTGAAAAGGTCAACCCCCACCCCCACACAATTGTCTTTGCGAACNAAACTCNATTAGTGACGAGTNCCAGTCTNTGTTTGAAGTGATACCACTAACTCNTACAGCANCGGCTGGAGAGGTATTACTACTAGTCAGCACTACCTTTAGTGACCAATACTTGATCNAGTACAGCATAAGTGGCTTTTGGGTTAAATTACTAGTAGCACTAATAGTGTTGTTGAGAACCAACAACATCTACAGCTAAGTGGCGTGTGTGAAGTNAACAAACATCTACTACCNAGACAGCATTAAGGTGTGTGAAGTAAACAAACATCTACTACTCGAGTACGCCGTTTCGCCGGTAATTTCACCGGCCTGATGTCCGTGTCAGGTGGTGGCGGGTTTAACGACATTACACAATCTAACCCACAACAATCCTCCATTGTCGATGTCACGAGCCTCCTCGTCAATCGCAGTTAATCCGATGGGTGTCGTTGGACCGGGCCTCGTAGTGACCGAGCGAGGTGCCCGGCTGGGATTCGCGTGAACGCAGCGGCGGCTCCGTGTGCACGTCAACGCCGGCAGCAGCGGCAGGGACGCGGTCAGGTGGGGTGGCGGTGTGGGAATGTGCAGCGAGGGCGGGAGACGGCTCCACTGGCGCGGCGTGCGTGGTAGCCNGCAGGGCCCCGCCTGGAGGGAGAGGCCCGTCGCGGGCGGTGGGCCCCTGGGTCGGGTTGGGCAGCAGGAGGAGGGCAGTGCGTGGACGTGGGCACTCGTGGCAAGTGCAGCGAGTGGAGACGGAGCCTGGTGGAGGCGGCATTTCATCTCGTAATCTTTTGCTTTAATTTTAACATTTTACACGATAAAGTAGATTCTAGTGCAACCGTTAGGGTTTGGTTACGATGGTCCGAGCGCGATTCCATCCGGCAGAGCGGCCCTGGCCGCTGTTCACGGCGGGGGTTCTCCACTGTAGCTGTGCTGCAGGTGCCTACGAGCGAGGCCGTGGATAGCGGGTGCGAGACGACCAACGAGTCGGCGTGGAAGAGCCATCGGCTCCAAGAAGCCCTGGCGAGTCGTGATGAGTNGCAGTAGCAGCAGCGGAGTATCAGGAGAGAGNAACCATCGGGGCTGCAGACTCCAGAAGGCCGAGAGCCTCTCTGCTCCTCGTCACCTGCCTGCCGTGGTGGCCTCGATTAGCACCATCGCAATCAAACACAAAGTAGAACCTGGGCTCGTGCTCATGACAGTAGAAGACGGCGTTAGGTTCTAGTTAACGTTGGGGTGAGGTCCCGCCAGTCTACCGCTCGCCTGGGAGGAGCCATAATCCCACTCCGCAAGAGCTCCCAGGTGCTGCTGTAGACTTGGCGGCTAAGGGATAGGTTATTAAAAGGCATTCTGATTTTCTTCCGGTGATCATTAACCATTATAAGTCGACGTGATTGTCATGTAAACCCGCTGCTTGCTGATTGCTCCATTAAACATCTACTGCAGCCCTTGCCCGAGTCTGTTGGCAGTGCCTCGTGCTGTGGGTGTCTCCGTGACCACGTGGCCTTGCACAGACAGCTGGGAATGCGACGGTGCAAGTGACTGTACACAATATGTACACTGTGTAGTGTACACACTGTGTGTACACACTGGCAAATGAGGTACCAATGGTGTAAACTTACCCGAGTCTCATACTCTGATGGTGCATTGTCTTTAGTGGCGCCTTTGGCGTCATCTGGTCCAACCCATGTGAGACTTGGCTCTAAGGAAAGCTGTCTTGGGTGTGGACCAATCAACTTCAAGGACAGTGCAACATTATCAGAGTTATTTTTTGTTTGCATTATGACTGCAGGTATAGTGGTCTATGCAAACATGACTCCTCGTAAAAAGGTGTCAGTTTTGTTGCCAGATAAAAGGTCAAAAACAATTATCGAGGTCCATACTCTTTTTTTTTTCGGTAAAGTGACGTCGGTAAAAAAAATAATTAAATGACGTTTCGGAGGCAACACAAGCTTCCGTCTTCAGGTGGAACCGTCACAGCAAAATTGCTGTATCAGTGAAGAGAGCTCTAAGAGACACGAGATTTATACAGGTTCAGGGGGGGAGGAGCCAGGATGGGCCGTGGGGGGGGGCTAAGTTCACCCGCCTTTAGTGATGCCGCAGGGGTTAGGGGACGGAGAGAGCGCCGTGTGCAGGCGATGGTGGCAAGTGGTTGAAAAGTGAGACACATGAACAGGAGGCAGTATCTAAGCTGACAAACGGGTTGCCTTGCGTATACTGCAGTAAGCTATAAGGCTGCTAAAGTTTAACTTGGTTTAACTTGGTTAAAAAGGGGCTAATCAAGCTGGGAATAGAAAACAACTGAAGAAATGGAAATGGCTGTACAATATAAGGCAGCTGATGTTTGATGACATCTTCCAATGATTGCTTAATTTNAAACCATCCTCTCGGTTGAAGTTGTGTCTATGTTTGTATATCTGGATGGCTTCATTGACAAATCTTTGGTAGTATCCGGGAGGTTTGCAGAGACTTTGGTATCGGAGAAAACAATGAGAACCCGCTGTGTTGAAACAATGATCAGCTACGCGGAATTCGTTCTGCCGTGTTTCAAATCTGATTTGTGCTCGCGAATTCGTCAGAAATGTCGTTCGTCTCCCCGATAAAGCAGTCACCGCAGGTACAACTCATTTGTAAACACCGGCTACTGTAAGTCAGGAATGACATCCTTTAGGATGGGATCAGATCACGGATTTTGTGTACTGTATTGAACCGACCTGGATCTTAGAAGACAGTGGGCCTCACCCGTAGACGTTTGAACTTTGAGATCACTGCAGTCTTAGTCTCGGGTGGCTTAGGTGGGCCAGGAAGCATGGAGAGAGCTGCTCACGTGCAATGGCAGCGAGGGACGTCAAGAGGAGCACGTGGAGTCGAGGGCTCCAGACGCACGCGGCGAAGAGCTGCGGGCACGCGCGCAGCGTCTTGCCGGTGCGAATCAAAGTCGTCCAACCACTTTCACGAGACTCTTCAACTTTACTGAATATCTGTTTGTAACGATGCCTCTGCCGTGACGGCTGCGGTCAATTGAGAGTCTCTTGACTAAAGCTTTCGTCACTGCAGGAATTCATATTCTTTGGGTCTTTCGGTAAAGTCACGTAGATGGGTTCAAAATACGTAATCGACCAGGCTATGCGTTAATTGTGTGTTGACCGACTCTCTGTGTCGTTTTACATAACATTTCGATACTTTGCTAGGTTATTTAATTTAGTGTGTTCTGTCTCCCTCTAAGCCTGCTTACCTTACTCCCCTCCCTTCGTACTCATTGACATGTAAATTTTTCCCTACCCCCTCCCTCTCTCTGCCTCCGCCCCCTCTGTCTATTTAAGGCCACCCCACAGAGACGATCACCCCTCTCTGTACCTGGGTTGCTCTCTCTATGTATGTTGGTGATATCTGTCTGCTTATATGTCTGTCTATAGTTTTCTGGTTAGATTCTATGTCGCTATTTCATTATACCTGATGATGATTGCTTGTGTTGCAATCGAAACGTCGTATGCTATTATTTAATTTATTATTTTATCTTTATACGTGACTTTACCGAAAAAACCAAAGAATAATTCTAGTACACAGGCTGGGTTCTAGTGTCACAGGCTGGGTTCTAGTGTCACAGGCTGGGTTCTAGTATCACAGGCTGGGTTCTAGTATCACAGGCTGGGTTCTAGTATCACAGGCTGGGTTCTAGTATCACAGACTGGGTTCTAGTATCACAGGCTGGGTTCTAACATCACAGGCTGGGTTCTAGTATCACAGGCTGGGTTCTAATATCACAGGCTGGGTTCTAGTAACACAGGCTGGGTTCTAGTATCACAGGCTGGGTTCTAGTATCACAGGCTGGGTTCTAGTATCACAGGCTGGGTTCTAGTGTCACAGGCTGGGTTCTAGTGTCACAGGCTGGGTTCTAGTATCACAGGCTGGGTTCTAGTATCACAGGCTGGGTTCTAGTATCACAGGCTGGTTCTAACATCACAGGCTGGGTTCTAACATCACAGGCTGGGTTCTAGTATCACAGGCTGGGTTCTAGTAACACAGGCTGGGTTCTAGTGTCACGGCTGGGTTCTAGTATCACAGGCTGGGTCTAACATCACAGGCTGGGTTCTAGTATCACGGGCTGGGTTCTAGTATCATGGCTGGGTTCTAGTATGACATGCTGGGTTCTAGTATCACGGTGTGTTCGTTACGCGATGGTGGAGCAGCACACACAGCACGTGGATACGTGACGCGTCATTGAGTTTTAATTGTCTTAGGCATCAGGCCCAGGTACATATCCGCTGCATCTAAAAGACGGCAATGACTCATTATAATCAGCGTAACAGACGGTAAACATTGTGAATTGAATTATTTTGAATTGAATTAAGGACAATATAAAAACACCATGGCTTTTCTGTTTGTGTGTCTTGGAATAGCAATGTTAACATTAATACTTAACAAGTGATGGCATCATTAAGCTAAATTAAACGTGATACTTCACCATTATCTTCAATATAATGACATTGCTCAGCTGCATAAAATGTTACGTAAACAATTTCCGGCGAGGCTAAAAGGAACGGGTTGCCGCGATTTGACAGCAACTGCAGCACCCCAAATACTGTCAGGTGCACACAAGAGAGAGACAGAGATGCCCGCACAGCCTTTCACAGACTGCTGGGGCAAATGCTGTTAGCGAGCACCTATTAAAGCCGGATTGGCACGCAAGGAGGTGGTGAGGCCAGCATCAGTGCTGATGTTTACACACCGTACCGGGTTTGCGTTTAAAGTTGAGTCGACCTAGGGGAGGCCCAGGACGGACAAAATTTTCACCACCGTTGTCGGTCGTGAGCGAGAATCGTACTCGAGTCGCCGGGATCGTAGCGCAGCGCGCTAACCACTGCGCCACCGCTCTCCACGTGGGCACATTCACATGCACGCTCACACGCTCGTGCACGTGCTCACGCACGCGCACTCACACACACTCACGTGGACGCGCACTCACACACACTTCCACGCGCTCACAGACCTCCAAGGGAACACAGGGTTCAAAGGTCAGGTGTTGGGCTCAGCCGGTGAGATGAAGGGCAACGGAGATGGCAGCACGTGGCGCGCCGCTCCCCGCGAGCGAGCGAGCCCCACTCTCTCGCCGCGTGCCGCACCAATCACTCTCTCAAGTTGCTCTTGAACGCCGACGGAGTCACGTGACGCCTTCTGCGTCCCACAGGCGTCACGTGACGCCTTCGCGTCCCAGCAGGCGTCACGTGACGCCTGCTGCGTCCCACAGGCGTCACGTGACGCCTTCTGCGTCCCACAGGCGTCACGTGACGCCTTCTGCGTCCCAGCAGGCGTCACGTGACGCCCGCGTCCACAGGCGTCACGTGACGCCTTCCGCGTCCCAGCAGGCGTCACGTGACGCCTTCTGCGTCCCACAGGCGTCACGTGACGCCTTCCGCGTCCCAGCAGGCGTCACGTGACGCCTTCCGCGTCCCAGCAGAAGGCGTCACGTGACGCCTGCTGCGTCCAGCAGCAGGCGTCACGTGACACCCGCGTCCCACAGGCGTCACGTGACGCCTTCTGCGTCCGAGGCTCGAACGGGGCTCTGCCATTCGGATACCGCCGGGGTGCGGTCGATGGGATGTGTAACACCCCACAACAACAACAACCACAACAACCACAACGTGCGTTGCCGGTGTGCAAGCGAGGGCGCTCCCCGGCCCCTGCTGCCGCTGCGGCCTAGAAGCTGAGGCTGAGGGCGATGCTGTCCTCGAAGAGGGCGATGAGGAACATGATGGCGAAGCCGAGGAGGAGGCCGGCGTTCTGCAGCAGGAAGTGGCCGAGGCCCTGGGCCCGCGGCCGTCGGCGCGAAGCTCCGGGAGCTGCGGGCGGCGGAAACGAGAGGGTGGGGGGGTGGTGAGGGGGTAGCAGCGTCAGGGCGGATGGCCTCTCGCTGCAGCGAGGAGCTGCCGTGGGCGTCGTCGTGCAGAATAAAAGCCACAACATTCACGAGCAGGCAAGACGCCCCCCCCTTCCACACGGCCTTCTGGGAGCGCGTCGGTGCAATGCAAACGACGAACCGGTGTCGACATTCGGCCTCTCATCATCAGCATCAGAGTCGGCCTTAGCCGGGGCCATCGCGCCTCAGTCACGAGCCGTAGACCCTCTCTGCGATCTCACCAATAACTGANCCCCCCCCGTCCCACAGCGGGGCCTCAGCTGTGGCGCTGGTGGGAACTACAGGCCCCAGGTGGCACCGCCCACTCGGGGTACCGGGGTCACCCCCGGCACGCGGCGCCGCGTCCTGGAGGCGGTCGCTCCGACACGAGGAGAGTGGCAGGCGGAGCTCCGTCCGACGCGCGAGTCACCGCACGGGGTGAGGGGGGACAGGGGCTCTGGTCTCGGGCTCTCTGAGCCCCGGCGAGGAATCTCCAACGACGACGACGCGACACAAGAAGCAGCAGCAGCAGCTGGGAACATCCTGCAGTTGATCAAAACTAGGGAGCACAACTTGAAAGCAACAAAAACAATCTTCCACTTCATCACAGAGTTTGTCAAGGCCTCGTTATATACACACATTAGTGTGTGTGAGTGTGTATACACACATGAGTGTGAGTGTATGTACACAGTGTGTGTGTGTATACACACGTTAGTGTGAGTGTGTATACACACTAGTGTGTATATACACACGTTAGTGTATATACACACATTAGTGTGTGAGTGTGTATACACACATGAGTGTGAGTGTATGTACACAGTGTGTGTGTGTGTGTATACACGTTAGTGTGTATACACACGTTAGTGTGTATACACACTCACGCACACACACATTAGTGTGTGCGTGAGTGTGTGATTGCTTGCTGGAATAAGACGAAAGCGGCATAGATCCAGCCCCTAGGGCGCATTACAGCACTCACACAAAGATCCCCCGTGTAGCCTTAACAGACTAGCGAGCAGCACCTATGAAGGCCGGCACGGCACGCGAGGGGTGGGTGGCCAGCACCACGCCCGATCGCCTTTGTCTCCCCAGTGGCGATGTTCATGCACCGCACCAGGTACTCAGTTGAGGCGGAGTCGACCTAGGGAGGCTCAGAACCGGTTCAGATAATCGTCACTGGGTGTTGGTAGCCGTGTTTAGCGGGAATCACCGAGTTCGCAGCGCAGCGCGCTAACCGCTACACCACCGCTCCCACACACACTGACACACACAGATACACACCAACAACAACCGCCATTCGCCACTAAGTGGCGGTGACGTCACCACGATGCTTGTGCCAGGCCAAGTGCACCTTGAGGCCACGTGAGGAGGTCACGGGGCAGACCCAGGTGCCACGGGTCGACTGACTGAGACGACCGAGATGACTGGCTGATGCACCACCTGTGCCCCTACTGTACCAACTTGCTGTGTTTAGCCACCCGGCGCTCCGCTCGTTGTTGTGAGCGTCGCTCCTCCGCCCTCCGTTGTTGTTGGAGGGCGACTGCCTCCAACTGCCCAGCAGCGTCCTTCACGAGCCCCTCCACTGAGGCCGATCTTGACACGCTGGTACCAGTCATCGGCAAGTCCACTCAGCTCCACGTCCTCCTGTACCACATCACTCCATCTCTTCTCTAGCCCGTGCCGCGCCCGTTTAGCCCCTTTGATCCGGCCGAACAAAAGCTGTTTAGGCATGCGGTGGCTGGGCATGCGGGCTACATGACCCAGCCAACGCAGCCTTGCCTGCCGGAGGAGCTCACCGATGGGACTTTGTCCAGATCTTTCAAGGATTTATGAGCTCACACAATCCAGCCTGGTTAAACCCAGGATGGATCGTAGGCAGGCCAGCCTAAATGTTTCTAACCGGCGAAGATGTTCCATTAGGGGTGCCCACGTTTCGCAAGCGTAGAGAAGGGAGGGAATGACTGTGGCCGAGAAGACCTGAAGCTTCGTGCGGAGCGACAGACCAGGTAGCTTCCACACAGCGTTACGCACCGATGAAAAGATATTGCCGCTCGACTGATTCGTGAGACCTCTGCTGTTAAACCGGAGCCGGTCATGAGCACACTGCCAGGTGTGGGAAACTCTCCACTCTCTCCACTACTGCCCCATCACCCACAGAACACATTCACACTCGCACACACTCACACTCGCACACACAGTCACACAGACAACAAGGGTTGCTGCTGCTAGTCTCCTGAGGGAACTTGCCCTCACCCCTCAGACAAGGTCGACGCCTTCTTCCATCGGCAGTGTCCACGAACTGCTCGGTGCTCCCCCTCCCACCAGAACGATGCTGGTGAGGCCTGGAGGTGCCCAGGGCACCTCCAGGCCTCACACGCGGCGATTGAATCTCATCTCGGCAAGGCGGCTGCAGCTGCAGAAGTGAATCTAAGAAGCTGTCACAGGCGTGACATCTACCTCATGATGGTGCACCACATCCACCAGATCCACCACATCCACCACATCCACCACATCCATCACATCACATCCATCACATCCACCACATCCACCACATCCACCACATCCACCACATTCACCACATCCACCACATCCATCACATCCACCACATCCATCCATCACATCCACCACATCCACCACATCCATCACATCCACCACATCCACCACATCCATCACATCCACCACATCCAGTGCATCCACCACATCCACCACATCCACCACACCATCACATCACATTCACCACACCACACATCCACCACATCCACCACATCCACTACACATCACATCCACCACATCCACCACATCCACATCAGGCGGCACTCAGCAGCCACAGACCCCAGCCTGGGTTCGAGTGCTTCGTGCGACAAATGCCCCACAGCGGAATCTTTCCCACTCGCAGCTGAAGCCCCAAGACGGTTGGGGCTCTAAGCCGGAAGGTTGCCCACGGGGCTACTGCAGCACAGCGCTCTCTGGGCAGCTGTGTTTGCACAGCCCGCAGCCGTGTGAACACAGCCCGCAGCCGTGTGAACACTGCCCGCAGCCGTGTTCACACAGCCCGCTGCCGTGTGAACACAGCCCGCAGCCGTGCGAACACAGCCCGCTGCCGTGCGAACACAGCCTGTTGCCGTGCGAACACAGCCCGCTGCCGTGCGAACACAGCCCGCAGCCGTGCGAACACTGTCCGCAGCCGTGTTCACACAGCCCGCAGCCGTGCGAACACAGCCCGCTGCTGTGTGAACACAGCCCGCTGCCGTGTGAACACAGCCCGCAGCCGTGCGAACACAGCCCGCAGCCGTGCGAACACAGCCCGCAGCCGCGCGAACACAGCCCACAGCCGCGCGAACACAGCCCGCAGCCGCGCGAACACTGCCCGCAGCCGCGCGAACACAGCCCGCAGCCGCGCGAACACAGCCCGCAGCCGCGTGAACACAGCCCGCAGCCGCGCGAACACTGCCCGCAGCCGCGCGAACACAGCCCGCAGCCGCGCGAACACAGCCCGCAGCCGCGCGAACACAGCCCGCAGCCGCGCGAACACAGGCCGCAGCCGTGCAAACACAGCCCGCAGCCGTGTGAACACAGCCTGCAGCCGTGTGAACACAGCCCGCTGCCGTGTTCACACAGCCCGCTGCCGTGTTCACACAGCCCGCAGCCGTGCGAACACAGCCCGCAGCCGCGCGAACACAGCCCGCAGCCGCGCGAACACTGCCCGCAGCCGCGCGAACACAGCCCGCAGCCGCGCGAACACAGCCCGCAGCCGTGTTCACACAGCCCGCTGCCGTGTTCACACAGCCCGCAGCCGTGCGAACACAGCCCGCAGCCGCGCGAACACAGCCCGCAGCCGTGTTCACACAGCCCGCTGCCGTGTTCACACAGCCCGCAGCCGTGCGAACACAGCCCGCAGCCGCGCGAACACAGCCCGCAGCCGCGCGAACACAGCCCGCAGCCGCGCGAACACTGCCCGCAGCCGCGCGAACACTGCCCGCAGCCGTGTGAACACAGCCCGCAGCCGCGCGAACACTGCCCGCAGCCGCGCGAACACTGCCCGCAGCCGCGCGAACACTGCCGCAGCCGCGTGAACACAGCCCGCAGCCGCGCGAACACTGCCCGCAGCCGCGCGAACACTGCCCGCAGCCGCGTGAACACAGCCCGCAGCCGCGCGAACACTGCCCGCAGCCGCGCGAACACTGCCCGCAGCCGCGCGAACACTGCCCGCAGCCGCGCGAACACTGCCCGCAGCCGTGTGAACACAGCCCGCAGCCGCGCGAACACTGCCCGCAGCCGCGCGAACACTGCCCGCAGCCGCGCGAACACAGGCTGCAGCCGTGTGAACACAGCCCGCAGCCGTGTGAACACAGCCCGCAGCCGTGTGAACACAGCCCGCAGCCGTGTGAACACAGCCCGCAGCCGTGTGAACACAGCCCGCTGCCGTGTTCACACAGCCCGCTGCCGTGCGAACACAGCCCACAGCCGTGCGAACACAGCCCGCAGCCGTGCGAACACTGCCCGCAGCCGTGTTCACACAGCCCGCAGCCGTGCGAACACAGCCCGCAGCTGTGCGAACACAGCCCGCAGCCGCGCGAACACAGCCCGCAGCCGCGCGAACACAGCCCGCAGCCGCGCGAACACTGCCCGCAGCTGCGCGAACCTGCCCAGCCGCGCGAACACAGCCCGCAGCCGCGCGAACACTGCCCGCAGCCGCGCGAACACTGCCCGCAGCCGCGCGAACACAGCCCGCAGCCGCGCGAACACAGCCCGCAGCCGCGCGAACACTGCCCGCAGCCGCGCGAACACAGCCGCAGCCGCGCGAACAGAGCCCGCAGCCGTGTTCACACACAGCCCGCAGCGGTGTTCACACACAGCCCGCAGCCGTGTTCACACACTGCCCGCAGCCGTGCGAACACAGCCCGCAGCCGTGCGAACACTGCCCGCAGCCGTGCGAACACAGCCCGCAGCCGTGCGAACACAGCCCGCAGCCGAGTGAACACTGCCCGCAGCCGTGCGAACACTGCCCGCAGCCGTGCGAACACAGCCCGCAGCCGAGTGAACACAGCCCGCAGCCGTGCGAACACTGCCCGCAGCCGTGCGAACACAGCCCGCAGCCGTGCGAACACAGCCCGCAGCCGAGTGAACACTGCCCGCAGCCGTGCGAACACTGCCCGCAGCCGTGCGAACACTGCCCGCAGCCGTGCGAACACAGCCCGCAGCCGTGTGAACACAGCCCGCAGCCGTGTTCGCACAGCCCGCAGCCGGGTGAACACTGCCCGCAGCCGTGCGAACACTGCCCGCAGCTGCCCTCGCTGCGGGCGGGAGGACGAGAGCCGCTCCCACTCGTCCCCGGCGTGCAGGAGCCTCCACCCGTCGCTGGTCGGGGCCCTGCCGAGCCACGTGCAGCTCGACTCTTGTCGAGGCCGCCGCCGCCAGCAGCAGCAGCAGGCGCTGCGAGACCGTGCGGGCGGCTCGTGCGAGCTGTGCTCGCGGTGGATTCCGTCTCTTGAATCGCGCGGCGCCTGCGCTGTGCTCGCGACGTGGCGCTGGTGGGGTGCTCGGCTCAGGGCACGAGGGAGGCACGGCGTGGACATTGGCGCTGCACGTGGAGGCTGTGCCATGTACACACGGCGGCTCTGAATAATCACAGCTGCTCTATGTTGAGTGAAATTAAATAGCATAAATAACTCAACAAACTGAAATGATGATCAACGGACACCCGATCATGTTTTTGATGGACTTGAGACGTTTAACTGATCAATATGAAAAGAAAACGCTCACACACACACAGCGCGCTAATCACTGCACCACCACTCACCACACACACAGCGCGCTAACCACTGCACCACCACTCACCACACACACAGCGCGCTAACCACTGCACCACACTCACCACACACACAGCGCGCTAACCACTGCATCACACTCACCACACACCACAGCGTGCTAACCACTGCACCACCACTCACCACACACACAGCGCGCTAACCACTGCACCACCACTCACCACACACACAGTTGTAGGGGCACGTGCTGTAGGTGTATATTAAATGGTACCACTCCCATCGAATATAAATGTTATAATTGTTGCAAAGCGCCTTGTATCGAGGCGCTCTGTAATAAATCCACGACAACACAAAGTTTATATTCCGGCAGGAGACGGAGATTTGCTGCTGTTTCAGTGCTGACGCAGCAAACAACAACAGCAGCAGCCTCCTTCCTCTGACTCGCTGTCTCTCGTGAACGCGTTTATCGCGACTACCGCTGTGGGCATGGACATTGACGTGGTGCGGCTGCAGGTGGAGAGGAGGTGCACACTGAGCAACGTGGACGTCGCTCCACCTCAATGTACCACTCGGCCTGAAGATTGGCATTGAACTGCCCATATAGGACCCACCACTGCGATCTCTACATTGGGTCAAACTTAACATCTCTTAATGATCGACGGCTTGTGCATCAGATCTTATTCATTCACGATGTACTTACAAAAAAATCAGCAGACTACCTGCTGGATCTCCTCTCTGTTTCGAAGAACAAATGTGGAAGGGCCTTTCATGTTGATGCCCCAGGGTCTGGAATGCTGTCGCCAATAAACTGCAACGTGGATCACCGCCTGTGAGATCTGCACTCAAAACTGCTCTAGAGGAGCTGTACACCCCTAGCTGCCACTGCTATTCAGTGGCCTGAAATCAAATGTCTCGCTCCGGATGACCGCTGCAAATTATGATCTTGTGTTTTGATTATAGTGTGCTGATCTTGAAAGGTGCATTGAAAATTGTTGATGCTGCTACTGCTCCTCCTGCTGTTATAGTGACTCGTGCAGCCAGCTGTGGCTGCAAAGTTTGGTCGTACATGTTGTGTATATCGTTTATTGTTATATTTGAATCACACTTCCTATGATCACTGTTACATTGTTTTTATAGCTTTATTTTGGTGATAACTTTAATCTAAATTGTCTTGTGGTTGTTATTGTTTGACTTGCATCCCACTGGGATTTTTGCACACAGCGTTGAAATGCGGTGCTGTTTCTGGAAGACTTTGCTGTTTCTTCCTGGAGATGTTTCTGTTGCGCGTCGCCACTCTAAGATGCTCCTTGTTCGTGTTCTTGTTTGTCGCTCCCGAGTCGAGAGCCGCATGGCTCACGGGGCTGTCTGTCTGTACATCTAAAAGGGGAAGTTGTGAATGTGTCTGTTCTAGATGTTTAGCATACTTCCGACATGCAACAAACTTGAAATGTGGCATGTGCGTAGCTTCCAGACTGTACACAATGCAACAATATAAAAATAGACTTTTGTATTTGGGGGGGGGCGCAATAATGGATATATTTTGCACGGCAAGTCATGTCACGCAGTGTGCCCGCTGACGTCACCATCCCCCCTCCCCTCCGCGTGTTCATCCCAGACGAGAGTCCGAGTCTCGGCCAAGGCGGCGAGTGGAGCTCGTGGTAACGAATGAAACTGAACCGAGCGGCACCGCCACTGGGAAACCGCCGCCGCGGGCGACCAATCAGAGCGCGCGAGCGATCGGAGCTCGGCCAATCGGAGCGGGCAGCGAGTCTCGTCCGCGCCCGATTGGTCGCCTGCTGCTCAAGGGGTTTCCAGCGCGATGCGCGCGGGGGGGAGGGCGGGGGGTTGTGGAGGGGGCGTTGTGGGTGGGGGCGGGGGGGTTGTGGGGGTTAAGGGGGCTTGGTGTGANGGGCGGGTTTAGGGCGGTGGTTGTAGGAGGTCAGGGGCGGGGCGTGCTAGTTGAGTGACAGCTGCGGCTTCTGCTTCTTGTCAGAAGCTGCGCAGCGAGAGGAGGCGAGAGGCGAAGACCCGAGAGCTCAGAGACAAATCCGCCAGGTGAGGGGGGGGGGCACGGGGACAGGGGGACAGGGGGGGGGACACGGGACAGGGGCACGGGGGGGGACACGGGTTCTGGTCTCGGGCTCTCTGAGCCCGAGCAGAGCGGCAGTTCAATAGTGAGTGAGTTGAATAGTGAATTNAATAGTGAGTGAGTCAAGTAGTGAGTTTAATAGTGAGTAGTTAACTCGTGAGTAGTTAAGTAGTGTTGTAGTTAACTCGTGAGTAGTTAATTAGTGAGTAGTTAATTAGTGAGTAATTAAGTAGTGAGTTAATTAGTGAGTTAATTAGTGAAGTTAGTGAGTTAGTAGTGAGTTAATTAGTGAGTTAATTAGTGAGTTAATTAGTGATAATTAAGTAGTGAGTTAGTAATAGTGAGTAGTTAATTAGTGAGTTAAGTAGTGAGTTAATTAGTGAGTGAGGTAATTAGTGAGTTAATTAGTGAGTGCTTGAGTGGAGTGGCCTCGCGACTCACGCGGTCACGTGAGCTCGGAATTCCCCCACCACGAGGCGACCAATCGGAGCGAAGGAGAAAATGATGACAGCCAATCGCGGCGAGGCACGGGCTCGTCCCGCGCCCTGATTGGTGGCCTGGTGAAGGGGTTTCCAGCGCGTTTGCGCAGAAGCTGCCGGAGCCAGCCGGCAAAACGTGCTCCTCCTCCTGCTGCCTGTGCTGCACACACAACGTCCCTCTCCTGCTGCCTGTGCTGCACACACAACGTGTCTCTCTCCTTCCTGCGCCTGTGCTGCACACACAACGTCCCTCTCCTCCTTCCTGCTGCCTGTGCTGCACACACAACGTGTCTCCTCCTTCCTGCTGCCTGTGCTGCACACACAACGTGTCCCCTGCTCCTGCTGCCTGTGCTGCACACACAACGTCTCCTGCTGCCTCTCACCACAACTGCTCCCTCCTCCTCCTCCGCTGCTGCTCACACACGTCTCTCCCCNTCCTCCCTGTGCTGCACTCACCGTCCCTCTCCTCCTTCCTGCTGCCTGTGCTGCACACACAACGTGTCCCTCTCCTCCTTCCTGCTGCCTGTGCTGCACACACAAAGTGTCTCTCTCCTCCTTCCTGCTGCCTGTGCTGCACACACAACGTGTCCCTCTCCTCCTTCCTGCTGCCTGTGCTGCACACACAACGTGTCTCCTCTCCGTCTGTTTCTCCCTTCCTCCGCCACCTCTCCTCCTCCGCTGCTGCTCACACACGCCTCTCCCCTTCCTCCCTGTGGCACACACACCCTCCCTCCTTCCCTGTGCGCACACACAGGTGCTGACAACAAATGTCTCTCCTCCTTTTGCCGTGTGCACTGTGCCCTCTCCTCTCCTGCTGCCTGTGCTACACACAATCCTACTCCCGCCTCTCCCCCACCTCTCCCCTCCTCCTGCTACTTTGCCAAACTCCCCTCTGACCCCCCCCTCACCCCTCTCCCCTCGTGACCTCTCTCTGTTTTATCCCCTCACTNTCTCACCCCCCCTCACCCACCCCCCCCCCCTCACGCTCATCTNCGTCTCCTCACCTCCCCCCGTGCCTCCCTCTTTCTCTCCATCTCCCTCTACTGTCGCCTCTNACTAGACTGGACCCAGTCTCCGTCCCCACATAGTNACNATGGTGACTGCGTGCACAGCCGNGTGCGTCTTCACATCTGTTTGGCGTCGAGAGGGCCGTCAGAAGGCGGCCTNCGGCTGATGAAAGGGGCTACAGGGGTCCAAACTTATTTATATTTAGCCTAGACTGTGTCTCGTGGGGTCTAAACACAGATCTACATCTCTTCTAACGTTTCCCTCCTCACTTTANGAATGAAGTCNGATGGCCGCGCTCCACGAGACGTGTTCTAGACACGTGACTTGACGCTCACCCAGAACACCTCCAGTGACGGGTCATGTTGGTCCACAAGGCGTGTTACACTGGCCTAGACGGGGGTCTAGANGGGGTCTAGAGGGGTCTAGAGGGGTCTAGAGGGGGGTCTAGAGGGGTCTAGAGGGGGTCTAGAGGGGGTCTAGAGGGGGTCTAGGGGGGTCTAGAGGGGGTCTAGAGGGGGTCTGAGGGGTCTAGAGGGGTCTAGAGGGGTCTAGAGGGGGTCTAGAGGGGGTCTAGANGGGGTCTAGAGGGGGTCTAGAGGGGGGTCTAGAGGGGGTCTAGANGGGGTCTAGAGGGGGGTCTAGAGGGGGTCTAGAGGGGTCTAGAGGGGTCTAGAGGGGGCCTAGAGAGGGTCTAGAGGGGGTCTAGAGGGGGTCTAGAGGGGGTCTAGAGGGGGTCTAGAGGGGGTCTAGAGGGGGTCTAGAGGGGGTCTAGAGGGGGTCTAGAGGGGGTCTAGAGGGGGTCTAGAGGGGGCCTAGAGGGGCTAGAGGGGGTCTAGAGGGGGTCTAGAGGGGGTCTAGAGGGGGTCTAGAGGGGTCTAGAGGGGGTCTAGAGGGGGTCTAGAGGGGGCCTAGANGGGGTCTAGAGGGGTCTAGAGGGGGCCTAGAGGGGGTCTAGAGGGGTCTAGAGGGGTCTAGANGGGGTCTAGAGGGGGTCTAGAGGGGTCTAGAGGGGTCTAGAGGGGTCTAGAGGGGGTCTAGAGGGGGTCTAGAGGGGTCTAGAGGGGGTCTAGAGGGGGTCTAGAGGGGTCTAGAGGGGGTCTAGAGGGGGTCTAGAGCTGTGTGTGTCGCTTGTGCCTCGGGACGATGGCGGCGGAAGTGGAGGCCCACAGGCTGCTGGTGCGGCGATGCCTCGACGACATCAAGAAGCTCGACGGCGCAGCAGGTGGGCACTGTGCACCACCACACAGTGTGTCACTGTGCACCACACGCAGTGTGTCACTGTGCACCACCACACAGTGTGTCACTGTGCACCACCACACAGTGTGTCACTGTGCACCACCACACAGTGTGTCACTGTGCACACCACACAGTGTGTCACTGTGCACCACCACACAGTGTGTCACTGTGCACCACCACACAGTGTGTCACTGTGCACCACCACGCAGTGGTCACTGTGCACCACCACGCAGTGTGTCACTGTGCACCACCACACAGTGTGTCACTGTGCACCACCACGCAGTGTGTCACTGTGCACCACCACGCAGTGGGTCACTGTGCACACCACACAGTGTGTCACTGTGCACCACCACACAGTGTGTCACTGTGCACCACCACACAGTGGTCACTGTGCACCACCACACAGTGTGTCACTGTGCACCACCACACAGTGTGTCACTGTGCACCACCACACAGTGTGTCACTGTGCACCACCACTGTGTCACTGTGCACCACCACACAGTGTGTCACTGTGCACCACCACACAGTGTGTCACTGTGCACCACCACGCAGTGTGTCACTGTGCACCACCACGCAGTGTGTCACTGTGCACCACCACGCAGTGTGTCACTGTGCACCACCACGCAGTGTGTCACTGTGCACCACCACGCAGTGTGTCACTGTGCACCACCACGCAGTGTGTCACTGTGCACCACCACGCAGTGTGTCACTGTGCACCACCACGCAGTGTGTCACTGTGCACCACCACGCAGTGTGTCACTGTGCACCACCACGCAGTGTGTCACTGTGCACCACCACACAGTGTGTCACTGTGCACCACCACACAGTGTGTCACTGTGCACCACCACACAGTGTGTCACTGTGCACCACCACGCAGTGTGTCACTGTGCACCACCACGCAGTGTGTCACTGTGCACCACCACGCAGTGTGTCACTGTGCACCACCACACAGCACTGTGCACCACCACGCAGTGTGTCACTGTGCACCACCACGCAGTGTGTCACTGTGCACCACCACCAGTGTGTCACTGTGCACCACCACGCAGTGTGTCACTGTCACCACCACGCAGTGTGTCACTGTGCACCACCACACAGTGTGTCACTGTGCACCACCACACAGTGTGTCACTGTGCACCACCACGCAGTGTGTCACTGTGCACCACCACAGTGTGTCACTGTGCACCATCACACAGCGTGTCACTGTGCACCACCACGCAGTGTGTCACTGTGCACCACCACGCAGTGTGTCACTGTGCACCACCACACAGTGTGTCACTGTGTCACTGTGCACCACCACGCAGTGTGTCACTGTGCACCACCACGCAGTGTGTCACTGTGCACCACCACACAGCACTGTGCACCACCACGCAGTGTGTCACTGTGCACCACCACGCAGTGTGTCACTGTGCACACCACACAGTGTGTCACTGTGCACCACCACGCAGTGTGTCACTGTGCACCACCACGCAGTGTGTCACTGTGCACCACCACGCAGTGTGTCACTGTGCACCACCACACAGTGTGTCACTGTGCACCACCACACAGTGTGTCACTGCACCACCACGCAGTGTGTCACTGTGCACCACCACGCAGTGTGTCACTGTGCACCACCACGCAGTGTGTCACTGTGCACCACCACACAGTGTGTCACTGTGCACCACCACACAGTGTGTCACTGTGCACCACCACGCAGTGTGTCACTGTGCACCACACACGTGTGTCACTGTGCACCATCACACAGCGTGTCACTGTGCACCACCACGCAGTGTGTCACTGTGCACCACCACGCAGTGTGTCACTGTGCACCACCACACAGTGTGTCACTGTGCACCACCACGCAGTGTGTCACTGTGCACCACACACAGCGTGTCACTGTGCACCACCACACAGTGTGTCACTGTGCACCACCACACAGTGTGTCACTGTGCACCACCACACGTGTGTCACTGTGCACCACCACACAGTGTGTCACTGTGCACCACCACGCAGTGTGTCACTGTGCCACCACGCAGTGTGTCACTGTGCACCACCACACAGTGTGTCACTGTGCACCACCACGCAGTGTGTCACTGTGCACCACCACACAGTGTGTCACTGTGCACCACCACACAGTGTGTCACTGTGCACCACCACGCAGTGTTCACTGTGCACCACCACACAGTGTGTCACTGTGCACCACCACACAGTGTGTCACTGTGCACCACCACGCAGTGTGTCACTGTGCACCACCACGCAGTGTGTCACTGTGCACCACCACACAGTGTGTCACTGTGTCACTGTGCACCACCACGCAGTGTGTCACTGTGCACCACCACACAGTGTGTCACTGTGCACCACCACGCAGGTGTCACTGTGCACCACCACGCAGTGTGTCACTGTGCACCACCACACAGTGTGTCACTGTGCACCACCACACAGTGTGTCACTGTGCACCACCACACAGTGTGTCACTGTGCACCACACACAGCGTGTCACTGTGCACCACCACGCAGTGTGTCACTGTGCACCACCACACATTGTGTCACTGTGCACCACCACACAGTGTGTCACTGTGCACCACCACACAGTGTGTCACTGTGCACCACCACACAGTGTGTCACTGTGCACCACCACACAGCGTGTCACTGTGCACCACCACCAGTGTGTCACTGTGCACCACCACACAGTGTGTCACTGTGCACCACCACGCAGTGTGTCACTGTGCACACCACACAGTGTGTCACTGTGCACCACCACACAGCGTGTCACTGCACCACCACGCAGTGTGTCACTGTGCACCACACGCAGTGTGTCACTGTGCACCACCACGCAGTGTGTCACTGTGCACCANCACGCAGTGTGTCACTGTGCACCACCACCAGTGTGTCACTGTGCACCACCACACACTGTGTCACTGTGCACCACCACCAGTGTGTCACTGTGCACCACCACGCAGTGTGTCACTGTGCACCACCACGCAGTGTGTCACTGTGCACCACCACACAGTGTGTCACTGTGCACCACCACACACTGTGTCACTGTGCACCACCACGCAGTGTGTCACTGTGCACCACCACACAGTGTGTCACTGTGCACCACCACTCAGTGTGTCACTGTGCACCACCACACAGTGTGTCACTGTGCACCACCACACAGTGTGTCATGTGCACCACCACCACGCAGTGTGTCACTGTGCACCACCACACAGTATGTCACTGTGCACCACCACACAGTGTGTCACTGTGCACCACCANCACGCAGTGTGTNCACTGTGCACCACCACACAGTCTGTCACTGTGCACCACCACACAGTGTGTCACTGTGCACCACCACACAGTGTGTCACTGTGCACCACCACCANGTGTGTCACTGTGCACCATCACCAGTGTGTCACTGTGCACCACCACACAGTGTGTCACTGTGCACCACCACACAGTGTGTCACTGTGCACCACCACACTGTGTCACTGTGCACCACCGCACAGTGTGTCACCGTGCACCACCACACAGTGTGTCACTGTGCACCACCACGCGCTACGAACCCGGAGCGAGTTCGATTTTCCGACCACGGCCAACGCTGGTGACGATTATCTGAACCGGTCATGGCCTCCCCTAGGTCGATTCGGCCTCAAAATTAGTATCTGGTGCAGTGTGTAAACCACCCCCCACCACTACCCCCCCTCCACCACTCCCTCTACTACCCCCCTGCACCACCCCCACCATAACCCTGCACTGGCCCCTCCACCACCTCCACCACTACTCCCTCAACTACCCCCTCTATACCATGGTGTGCGAGGTAACAGCAGTTACCTAGGTGTAAGAGATAACATCAGTTACCATGGTGTTAGAGGTAAAAGTGGTTACCTAGGTGTAAGAGGTAACAGCGGTTACCATGGAGTGAGAGTTAACAACAGTTACCATGGTGTGAGAGGTAACAGTTACCATGGTGTGAGAGTTAACAACAGTTACCATGGTGTTATAGTTAACAGTTACCATGGTGTGAGAGTTAACAGTTACCATGGTGTGAGAGTTAACAACAGTTACCATGGTGTGAGAGTTAACAGTTACCATGGTGTGAGAGTTAACAGTTACCATGGTGTGAGAGTTAACAACAGTTACCATGGTGTAAGAGTTAACAGTTACCATGGTGTGAGAGTTAACAGTTACCATGGTGTGCAGGTACCAGGTGGCCACCTTCATCCCTCCCATGCAGAAGCTCAGTNGTCTGCATCAGAAGCTCTACAGGCTGCCCAAGAGCCTCAGTGAGGATGTGGCGGACGTGATGGCGCAGCAGGGAGCAGCTGGTCAGTAACACAGCTCACTCACAGNTCACTCTCAGAGCTCACAGCTCACAGCTCACTCACAGCTCACTCTCACACACAGCTCACTCTNACACACAGCTCACTCACAGCTCACTCTCACTCACACTCACTCTCACTCACAGCTCACTCCCCACTCACAGCTCACTCTCACTCACAGCTCACTCTCACACACAGCTCACTCACAGCTCACTCTCACTCACAGATCACTCTCACTCATAGCTCACTCTCACTCACAGCTCACTCTCACTCACAGCTCACTCTCACACACAGCTCACTCTCAGCTCACTCTCACAGCTCACTCTCACTCACAGATCACTCTCACACACAGCTCACTCACAGCTCACTCTCACTCACAGCTCACTCTCACTCACAGCTCANTCACACTCACAGCTCACTCTCAGCTCACAGCTCACTAACACAGCTCACACAGCTACACACACAGCTCACTCTCAGCTCACAGCTCACTCTCACTCACANCTCACTCTCCTCACAGCTCACTCTCAGAGTTCACACAGCTCACTCACAGCTCACTCTCACACAGCTCACTCTCACTCATAGCTCACTCTCACAGCTCACAGCTCACTCTCACTCACANGCTCACACACAGCTCACAGCTCACTCACAGCTCACTCTCACTCACAGCTCACTCTCACACACAGCTCACTCACAGCTCACTCACAGCTCACTCTCACTCACAGCTCACACAGTTCACAGCTCACTCTCACTCACAGCTCACTCTCACAGCTCACACTCACTCACTCACAGCTCACTCTCACAGTTACAGCTCANTCTCACACACAGCTCACTCTCACTCATAGCTCACTCACACTCATAGCTCACTCTCACAGCTCACTCTCACACGCAGCTCACTCACAGCTCACACTCACACAGCTCACTCTCACACACAGCTCACTTTCACACACAGCTCACTCNCACTCTCTGTGTGTCCGTGTGTCTGTGAGTGGGTGTGTCTTTGCGTCTGTGTGTCTACGAGTGGGTGTGTCTGTGTGTCTGTGTGTCCGTGTGTCTGTGAGTGGGTTTGTCTGTGTGTCTGTGTGTCGTGTGTCTACGAGTGGATGTGTCTGTGTGTCCGTGTGTCTGTGAGTGGGTGTGTCTGTGTGTCTGTGAGTGGGTGTGTCTGTGTGTCTGTGAGTGGGTGTGTCTGTGAGTGGGTGTGTCTGTGTGTCTGTGAGTGGGTGTGTCTGTGTGTCTGTGTGTGAGTGGGTGTGTCTGTGTGTCTGTGAGTGGGTGTGTCTNTGTGTCAGTGTGTCTGTGAGTGGGTGTGTCTNTGTGTCAGTGTGTCTGTGAGTGGGTGTGTCTGTGTGTCTGTGTGTCTGTGAGTGGGTGTGTCTGTGAGTGGGTGTGTCTATGAGTGGTGTGTCTGTGAGTGGGTGTGTCTGTGTCTGTGTGTCTGTGTCCCCACGTCTCCGTGTGTCTGTGTCTCCACACAGAGCTGCTGGCCCAGGCTCTCACGTCTCTGTCTGACAAGGACTCCCCGGTGCCCGACGCAAACTTCAGACCCATCAACGCCACTGTGATCATTCTGCTGAGATACACGGACTCCAGCCCAGCACTGGGTGAGCAGCACGGAGCGAGTAGAGAGTGGTGGTGGTAGAGTAGAGTAGAGAGTGGTAGTGGTGGTGAGTAGAGTAGAGAGTGGTGGTAGAGTAGAGTAGAGAGTGGTGGTAGAGTAGAGTAGAGAGTGGTGGTAGAGTAGAGTAGAGAGTGGTGTGGTTGTTGTGGTGGAGCTGTGGGAGTGGTGGTGTAGTGGTTAGCGCTACGCTGCGCTATGGACACGGCGACCTGAGTCGATTCCCGTTCACGGCCAACCTGGTGACGATTATCGAACCGTTCCTGGGCCTCCCCTAGGTCTACTCAGCCTCAACTGAGTACCCGGTGCGGTGTGTAAACATCGCCACTGGGGAGACAAAGGCGGTCGGGCGTGGTGCTGGCCACCACCCCTCGTGAGCCGTTCCGGCCTTTATAGGTGCTCGCAAACAGCACTTGCCCCTACAGTCTGTTACAGGCTACACGGGGGTCTTTGTCTTTGGTGTTAGTGGTGTTGGTGTTAGAGGTGCTGGTGTGTTAGTGGAAGTGGTGGTTGGTGTTGGTGGTGTTTGTGGTTGCTGGTTGTTGATGTGGTTGTTGATGTGGTTGTTGTGGTTGTNGACGTGGTTGTTGACGTGGTTGTTGACTGGTTGTTGTTGTGGTTGTGTCAGGCCGTGCTGTGGGTCAGTGCGGCACCATCAAACATCTCCTGGACATCCTGAAGCACCAGCCGCTGTGGGAGCGCAGCAAGACTGAGCCGTGGGGACACNCGGGAGNCACGGGAGACACGGAGACACGGGACATCGGGAGACACGGGACACGCGGGAGACGTGGGGAGACGCGGGAGACAGGGGGACGGGGAGACGCGGGAGACGCGGGAGACGCGGGAGACGCGGGGAGACGCNGGGAGACGCGGGGAGACGNGGGAGAGGAGACGCGGGCGCGGAGAGATGGAGACATCGGGGAGAGCAGGGTGGTAGTAGATGATGATGGCGGTGAGTAGTAGGGTGAGTAGTAGATGTTGTTTAGGCGTCTGCATGTTTCATACTTCACGTCGTCATTGTTTACAACACACACACACAGGTGAGTTACGTCAACAATTCACGTTTATAGGCGAATGCAGTTCCACTATTCGTACTCATTCAACACAAATGATAATAGATGTTGCGTGGTCTTACCTTCACTTGTAGATGAAGTCATTCGCCACTCCTTCTGGACAAAGATGTCGTGACTTTGTTGTAGAAGTCCTCTTTGAGTTGTTAAAGTCTCTCTGTCTCAGTCGAGGTGATTGCCAGGGATGAAAGTCGTCCTTGGTCAGTCCGATTCCACTGTTTGAGTCGTTTCACAGCAGAGAACCACGACCTCCAGCGGCCGCTGTTGCAGCTGGCGCAGTGAGCGCTGCCAGCAGCAGCAGCTGAGTGACTCTGTCTCCTCGCGAGCCGTCGGCATCAGATCATTGTGGCCACAAAGCTGAGGAGCCGTCCGGGTGTTTGCTTCGTTCCTCACCATTTGTGAACTATCACTCCGACGAGGTCAGCCTTGAGTCTACAAAGTCAAGTTCCTGCACATTGTGATTGGCTCTGCAGTTTGGTGTCATCCAATGTCGACATTTCATACAATTTCGTGCAATCAACCAAACCAGGAAAGTTAGCTCACCGGAATGATCAAACCTCGCTTCACGTGAGCACTGATTTGTCCACAATGTCATCAAACATTCTGTTCCTCTCATCTCTGATGGCTGTGACTTTGGGCAATGTCTGTCAGGCCACGTGCGACGCATTTCTGCTCCAATCGATCTCAGAAGCTGCCAAACTCTTGTCTCTGGCGTCCCACAACTCCCATCGTGTCGCGGATTCGCTCACAGCAGAATCAGTGTCCACTACTTTGTTCTGCAGCAGCGCAGAGTGCATCGGGTCATTGAAAGTGCCCTCGTGTGCCACCGTGAAGAAGCAGGTTGGTGCTTTTGACGCCAGACGTCACGTCCGGCGGCCACCATGAGGTGTCGTCCAGCCATCACCTGGAGCACGGCACGCAGATCGGAGGTAGCTGCCGACCGTGAGAACGAGTCAGAATCTGAGCTCCATCNTGTGGACGCTGCTCGTGTGAACGTCGCTTCACGACGTCGTCCAGGAGGGGGGTGGGGGCACGTGGTCACTCAGGAAGACGTCGCAAGTGGTCCCCTCAACTGTTTTAAACACGTTGACACTCAGGCGCACATCTTGCTGAGAGCGAGATGAGCGCCAGCTTCAACTTGTGTGCGTAGCAATGGTGAGCCTGGCTTCAGGCACCTTGTCTGTCACCTTGGCCTGCACCCNACGAAGTGATGCCGTCACAGTCCGAGCTCCCAGCTCTTCAACGCAGTTTCCCAACACTCACGAAACATCACCAGCCATAGCCGGTGCTGTCTGTCATCACCGACGTCACCAGATCCCAAGAACGCTCCCCAGCTCACAAGTCACCGCGCTTGTAGCCACACGACGCAGCACCACAGAGGCCTGGGCCTTGTCTGTGACAGCCGTGGCCTCGTCCACTTGGAGCGCAACCAGTGGGGCTGCGTTCATCTCCTCGCTGACGTCACTGCTAACGACGTCACGACGTTCGATTAATCGTTCTGTGTTCTGTGTGAGGAGCCATGANACACAGCGGATGTCTCCACATGTCTCGCTAACTTTCATCTTTCTCAGCAAGAGCGTGAAACGCTCCTNCACATCGTCACCACGATGATTACGCCTTGCACCCTCACGTCACCACGACATGCGATGGTTCTGTCTGGCTCGGCAGCAGGTCGCGGTTTTCCTTAGCTCAGCGTCGTGGATGCTGATGTTTAATCTCCGCCGTCATTCAAAGCCAGATCTCTCCTTGAAGCTCCAGACGTTTTACAGCAATTTGGCTTGAATGTGAGTTGTCGATTGTTCACGNTTGTTGAGGCTCCTTGGTAGATGCCAAGTCACAGACCCGCGTGAGTCCAAGCAGTCGTCGCAGTGGAGAACGAAGAGGCAGCAGTGAAGCGATTCACTTGGTAGCACTGCCACACGCATGCANCAGCAGCAGTGAAGGTGATTCACTTGGTAGCACTGNCACANCAGCAGAGCAGCAGTGAAGGTGATTCACTTGGTAGCACTGCACACGCAGAGCAGCAGTGAAGGTGATTCACTTGGTAGCACTGCCACAGCAGGAGCAGTGAAGCGATTCACTTGGTAGCACTGCACACGCAGCAGCAGTGAAGGCGATTCACTTGGTAGCACTGNCACANCGCAGAGCAGCAGTGAAGGATTCACTTGGTAGCACTGCCACACGCAGCAGCAGCAGTGAAGGTGATTCACTTGGTAGCACTGCACAAGCAGAGCAGCAGTGAAGGCGATTCACTTGGTAGCACTGCCACACGCATGCNGGGGCAGCAGTGAAGGTGATTCACTTGGTAGCACTGNCACAGCAGCAGGGCAGCAGTGAAGGTGATTCACTTGGTAGCACTGCCACANNCACTGCCACATGCAGGAGCAGCAGTGAAGGCGATTCACTTGGTAGCACTGNCACACAGCAGGGCAGCAGTGAAGGTGATTCACTTGGTAGCACTGCACAGCAGCAGGGCAGCAGTGAAGGTGATTCACTTGGTAGCACTGCCACANGCAGGAGCAGCAGTGAAGGTGATTCACTTGGTAGCACTGCCACAGCAGCAGGGCAGCAGTGAAGGTGATTCACTTGGTAGCACTGCAGCAGAGCAGGTCAGTCTGGGTAGCNGGTGCCACTCCCAGTGACAGCGTGGCCGGTTCACTTCTNGGCCTTCGCTTTGGTGCGGCCCTCAAGCTCAGCACTTGCTTGGTATCAGNCCCGTTCAGCATTGATCCAATTGTGAGGAATGTTTAAGGCTGCAGTGAATATAACTTCAGCATTTGAAGGTGATTTTAGAGATGGTAACATTTACAGTTTTACAGCGCTGGACATTTTTTGCTCGAGCTGGCTGACGTGGAGGGAGAGCGTCAATGACGTGGGCTCAAGCAGCCCCCTCAGTGAGGCAGATGTGACGCTGCCTCCCTGGTGCTTTTTCTTGCAGCATGACGAGCACCAGCGAGCCTNAACACTNTGTATAGTTATTGACCACACNTGAAGTAAGTAGCTGGAGCTATGAAGGCGAGACATGAGATGAAGGGGTCTACAACTATCACATTGTGACACACACAGAGCATAGTAAAGGCACGCGCTTNGTGACGNTCCATCCAGTACTNANGGTTGCGCAATCAGANGGGAGGCTGAGTCGTCGCTTCACTGAGCNTTCGTCTCATTCCTGCGTTTGCAGCNGACGCGCCGCCAGATTGGCGATTNCTAAAATTATTGAATCGTAGAGAATAACATTTATATTTAGATGGTAGGGAGTAATGATGGCGGTAGTAGATGATGGGAGTTAGTGATGGGGTAGTAGANGATGCGGTNGTAGNTGATGGCGAGTAGTTGGATGGCGCAGTAGAGGATGGTGNGTAGTAGATGATGTGGTAGTANANGANGGTGCAGTAGTAGTGATGGTGGTAGNAGATGGTGGGTAGTAGATGATGGTGGTAGTGCCAGATGATGNTGGTAGTAGGTGGTAGTAGATGAGTAGTAGATNGTGGTAGTAGATGATGGCNAGTAGTAGTGAGTAGTAGATGATGGTGGTAGTAGTGATGGTGGTAGTAGATGATGNGTAGTAGTGATGGTGAGTAGTNGTAGATGATGGTGAGTAGTAGATGATGTAGGATAAGTAGTAGTGATGGTGGTAGTAGATGATGATGGGTAGTAGATGATGATGGGTAGTAGATGATGGTGAGTNGTAGATGATGANGGGTAGTAGATNGGTAGTAGATGATGGNGAGTAGTAGATGATGGCGAGTAGTAGATGTTGGCGGTAGTAGATGGTAGATGAGTAGTAGATGGTGAGTATAGATGGTAGATGATGCAGCGGTAGTAGATGGTAGTANATGANGTNGGTAGTAGATGGTGAGTAGATGATGGCGAGTAGTAGATGAGTAGTAGATGANGGTGGTAGTAGATGATGGNGNGTAGTATGATGATGGTGGTAGTAGATGATGGCGAGTAGTAGATGATGGCGGTAGTAGATGATGGTGAGTAGTAGATGATGGTGAGTAGTAGATGATGCGGTAGTAGATGATGGNNGGTAGTAGATGATGGCGGTAGTAGATGATGGCGGTAGTAGATGATTGGGAGTAGATGATGGCGGGTAGTAGATGATGGGGTAGTAGATGATGGCGGTAGTAGATGATGAGTAGTAGATGATGGTGAGTAGTAGATGATGCGGTAGTAGATGATGGTCGGTAGTAGATGATGGCGAGTAGTAGATGATGCAGCGGGTAGTAGATGATGGCGGTAGTAGATGATNGCGGGTAGTAGANGGTGAGTAGTAGATGGTGGTAGTAGATGGTGGTAGTAGATGGCGGTAGTAGATGATGGCGATGATGGTAGTAGATGATGGCGGGTAGTAGATGATGGCGNGTAGTTGATGATGGCGAGTAGTAGATGATGGTGGTAGTAGATGATGTGGGTAGTAGATGATGGTGNGTAGTAGATGATGGTGGGTAGTAGATGATGGTGAGTAGTAGATGATGGCGGTAGTAGATGATGGCGAGTAGTTGATGATGAGTAGTAGATGATGGTGNGTAGTAGATGANGATGGTAGTAGATGATGGTGNGTAGTAGATGATGGTGGGTAGTAGATGAGTAGTAGATGATGGTGGGTAGTAGATGATGTGGGTAGTAGATGATGGTGAGTAGTAGATGAGTAGTAGATGGGGTAGTAGATGATGGCGAGTAGTAGTAGATGATGGTGAGTAGTAGATGATGTGGGTAGTAGATGATGATGGTAGTAGATGATGGTGAGTAGTAGATGATGGGGTAGTAGATGATGTGGGTAGTAGATTATGTGGGTAGTAGATGATGGTGAGTAGTAGATGATGTGGTAGTAGATGATGGCGGTAGTAGATGATGGTGAGTAGTAGATGATGGCGAGTAGTAGATGATGGCNGGTAGTAGATGATGGTGNGTAGTAGATGATGGTGAGTAGTAGATGATGGCGGTAGTAGATGATGGGGTAGTAGATGATGGCGGTAGTAGATGAGGNCGGTAGTAGATGATGGCGGGTAGTAGATGGTAGTTTGTAGTAGATGATGGCGAGTAGTAGATGGCGGTAGTAGATGATGGGTAGTAGTGATGGTGNGTAGTAGAGAGTAGTAGATGATGGCGGTAGTAGATGATGGCGGTAGTAGATGATGGCGGGTAGTAGATGAGTAGTAGATGGTAGTAGATGATGATGCGTGAGTAGTAGATGATGGCNGGTAGTAGATGGCGGTAGTAGATGATGGCGGTAGTAGATGATGGCGGTAGTAGATGATGGTGAGTAGTAGATGATGGTGAGTAGTGATGATGGCGGTAGTAGATGATGGTGAGTAGTAGATGATGGNGGTAGTAGATGATGGCGGGTAGATGATGGTGAGTAGTAGATGATGGGGTAGTAGATGATGGGGGTAGTAGATGATGGCGGGTAGTAGATGATGGCGGTAGTAGATGAGGAGTAGATGATGGCGGGTAGTAGATCGATGATGGCGGTAGTAGATGATGGCGNGTAGTAGATGATGGTGGTAGTAGATGAGTAGTAGATGATGGTGNGTAGTAGATGATGGTGAGTAGTAGATGGTGAGTAGTAGATGATGGTGATAGTAGATGATGGGGTAGTAGATGATGGTGAGTAGTAGATGATGGTGAGTAGTAGATGATGGCGGTAGTAGATGATGGTGGTAGTAGATGGTGAGTAGTAGATGATGGTGGGTAGTAGATGATGGTGTAGTAGATGATGGTGGTAGTAGATGATGGTGAGTAGTAGATGATGGCGNGTAGTGATGATGGTGGTAGTAGATGATGGTGGGTAGTAGATGATGGTGNCTAGTAGATGATGGTGGGTAGTAGATGATGGTGATAGTAGATGATGGCGAGTAGTAGATGATGGCGGGTAGTAGATGAGTAGTAGATGGTGAGTAGTAGATGATGCGAGTAGTAGATGAGTAGTAGATGAGTAGTAGATGATGGTGAGTAGTAGATGATGGCGAGTGGTAGATGATGGTAGTAGATGATGGTGGGTAGTAGATGATGGTGGGTAGTAGATGATGGTGNGTAGTAGATGATGGCGAGTAGTAGATGATGGTGAGTAGTGATGACGGGTAGTAGATGATGGCGGGTAGTAGATGATGGGAGTAGTAGATGATGGCGAGTAGTAGATGATGGCGNATAGTAGATGATGGCGATAGTAGATGATGGCGAGTAGTAGATGATGGCGGTAGTAGATGATGGCGGTAGTAGATGATGGTGAGTAGTAGATGATGGAGTAGATGATGGCGGGTAGTAGATGAGTAGTAGATGATGGTGGGTAGTAGATGATGGTGGTAGTAGATGATGGCGGGTAGTAGATGATGGTGGGTAGTAGATGATGTGAGTAGTAGATGGTGAGTAGTAGATGATGAGTAGTAGATGATGGCGGTAGTTGAGTAGTAGATGATGGCGAGTAGTAGATGGCGGGTAGTAGATGATGGGTAGTAGATGGGAGTAGTAGATGATGACGGTAGTAGATGATGGCGGGTAGTAGATGATGGTGGTAGTAGATGATGGAGTAGTAGATGATGGAAGTAGTAGATGATGGNAAGTAGTAGATGATGGTGAGTAGTAGATGATGGTGAGTAGTAGATGATGGTGAGTAGTAGATGATGGCGGCGTTGGTGGTGCTGGCGAGACGTCGCTCTTTGCCCGTCGAGAGCGGACCCGAGGTTTGCTGCGGCGGTAGCGAGGTTTTTGTAAATGATGTGGAGTTGTCGCCGATGGCCGTCGGCGATGATCCTGCGGGGTCGCTCGGCGAGGTTTGGCGGCTCGTTCCTCTCGGCCGCGCCGCCGTCGGGTTCCGCTGCGGGCGAGCGGCACGCGAAGGCCGAGGCCCGGANCGCGCGGCGCCGCTTGGAGGCTGGTTGATGAAGTAGTACATGAAGGCGGTAGTACCCCAGTGTCTCAGTGTCTTATCCCCGTGTGTCTCTCCCCGTGTCTCTCCCCGTGTGTCTCACATGNGTGTCGGATAGCAGCTGCTGGTGAACAGTCGGTCTGCTGGGAACCTCTCCCGCGTGCCAGAGAACCGCGCTGCTAGAGCAACGCGGTGCCGTGAGCAGGAGCTGCTCAAGAAGGAGATGATGTCTTCAGGATTCCTGCAACAANGGTCATTGCACACATAATAGAAGAGAGGACTGTGACTTCTGGAAGATTCCGGTAGCAACCTTGAAGCGCACACATCACACTAAACGATGAACACACATTGTAGACCAGCGGNGTAGTGAAGAGCCGACCTGTAGGAGATGATGCCCAGTCTTACATCACCGTAATCATTCGTGGTAACCCGTACCTCATTCTAGATTTGAAGTTTTCGTGTGCAAGGTTCTTTCGGTAAAGTCATAGCGAGAAATAAAAAATAAATTGAAGTAAATCATCACGGTTTCAGATGAACACGCGTCGTCATGGTGGGAACAATCACAGCAGGTGGGAAATCACAGCAGGTGGGAAATCACAGCAGGTGGGANCAATCACAGCAGGTGGGAAATCACAGCAAGAAACAGTTGCTGGTGGGCAAAGAGCTGCGACTACCAGGGGGTTAGTGTAGGTGANGGGGGGGGAGCCAAGGATTGAGAGGGTGGAGGNGAAAGGAGGCAAATNAGACGTTGAGGGTAATAGCTGAAGNGCAGAGCGGTACATGGACACGGAAGGCAAATGTTCACGTGTGGGAGTGATGGTTCTAGTAGGTGATGGTGTCTAGTAGAGGCTGGTGNCTAGTAGGTGATGGTGTCTAGTAGGTGATGGTGTCTAGTAGAGGCTGGTGGCTAGTAGAGGCTGGTGGGTAGTGGCTGGTGGCTAGTAGAGCTGGTGGCTAGTAGGTGATGGTGGCTAGTAGTGCTGGTGGTTCTAGTAGTGCTGGTGGCTAGTAGTGCTGGTGGCTAGTAGAGGCTGGTGGCTAGTAGTGATGGTGTCTAGTAGTGCTGGTGGTTATAGTAGGTGCTGGTGGTAGTAGTGCTGGTGGCTAGTAGTGCTGGTGNCTAGTAGTNGCTGGTGGCTAGTAGTGCTGTGGCTAGTGGAGGCTGGTGGCTAGTAGTGCTGGTGGCTAGTAGTGGCTGGTGTTCTGTAGTGGCTGGTGGCTAGTAGGTGGCTGGTGGCTAGTAGGAGGCTGGTGGCTAGTAGAGCTGGTGGCTAGTAGTGGCTGGTGGCTAGTAGGANGCTGGTGGCTAGTAGTGCTGGTGGTTTAGTAGGTGATGGTGGCTAGTAGGTGATNGGTGGTTCTAGTAGTGGCTGGTGGCTACTAGGAGCTGGTGGCTAGTAGTGCTGGTGGCTAGTAGGANGCTGGTGGCTAGAGTGCTGGTGGTTCTAGTAGGTGCTGGTGGCTAGTAGGTGCTGGTGGCTAGTAGAGGCTGGTGGTTCTAGGTGCTGGTGNGTTCTAGTAGGTGGCTGGTGGCTAGTAGTGGCTGGTGGCTAGTAGAGCTGGTGGCTAGTAGTGCTGGTGGCTAGTAGTGGCTGGTGGCTAGTAGAGGCTGGTGGCTAGTAGGTGGTGGTGGCTAGTAGGTGGCTGGTGGACTAGTAGGAGCTGGTGGCTAGTAGTGCTGGTGGCTAGTAGGANGCTGGTGGCTAGTAGAGGCTGGTGGCTAGTAGTGGCTGGTGGCTAGTAGTGGCTGGTGGCTAGTAGGTGGCTGGTGGATCTAGTANGAGGCTGGTGGCTAGTAGGTGCTGGTGGCTAGTAGAGCTGGTGGCTAGTAGGANGCTGGTGGCTAGTAGTAGCTGGTGGCTAGTAGTAGCTGGTGGCTAGTANGAGGCTGGCGTCTAGTAGGTGCTGGTGGTTCTAGTAGTGGCTGGTGGCTAGTAGGAGCTGGTGGCTAGTAGTGCTGGTGGCTAGTAGTGGCTGGTGGNTCTAGTAGAGCTGGTGTCTAGTAGTAGCTGGTGGCTAGTAGTAGCTGGTGGNTCTAGTAGTGCTGGTGGTTCTAGTAGGTGATGGTGGCTAGTAGGTGCTGGTGGCTAGTAGGTGATGGTGGCTAGTAGTAGCTGGTGGNTCTAGTAGTGCTGGTGGCTAGTAGGAGCTGGTGGCTAGTAGTAGCTGGTGGNTCTAGTAGATGGCTGGTGGCTAGTAGTGCTGGTGGTTCTAGTAGAGCTGGTGGCTAGTAGGTGGCTGGTGGCTAGTATGGTGCTGGTGGCTAGTAGTGCTGGTGGCTAGTAGAGGCTGGTGGCTAGTAGGTNGCTGGTGGTTCTAGTAGTAGCTGGTGGCTAGTAGTGGCTGGTGGNTCTAGTAGGTGCTGGTGGCTAGTAGGATGGCTGGTGGCTAGTAGTGCTGGTGGCTTCTAGTAGGTGATGGTGGCTAGTAGGGGCTGGTGGCTAGTAGGTGCTGGTGTCTAGTAGAGGCTGGTGTCTAGTAGGTGATGGTGNTTCTAGTAGGTGCTGGTGGTTCTAGTAGGAGGCTGGTGGCTAGTAGGTGGCTGGTGGCTAGTAGANGCTGGTGGCTAGTANGAGCTGGTGGCTAGTAGTGCTGGTGGCTTCTAGTAGGTGATGGTGGCTAGTAGAGGCTGGTGTCTAGTAGAGGCTGGTGAGTTCTAGTAGGTGCTGGTGGCTAGTAGAGGCTGGGGTCTAGAGAGGCTGGTGGCTAGTAGGAGGCTGGTGGTTCTAGTAGAGGCTGGTGGCTAGTAGAGGCTGGTGTCTAGTAGAGCTGTTGGNTCTAGTAGGTGGCTGTGGCTAGTAGGTGCTGGTGGCTAGTAGAGGCTGGTGGTTCTAGTAGGTGGCTGGTGGTTCTAGTAGGAGGCTGGTGGCTAGTAGGAGGCTGGTGGCTAGTAGTGCTGGTGTCTAGTAGAGCTGGTGGTTCTAATAGTGGCTGGTGGTTCTAGTAGTGCTGGTGGCTAGTATGGGGAGCTGGTGGCTAGTAGTGCTGGTGGTTCTAGTAGGTGCTGGTGTCTAGTAGAGCTGGTGGTTATAGTAGGTGCTGGTATTTCTAGTAGGTGGCTGGTGGTAGTAGGAGGCTGGTGGCTAGTAGAGGCTGGTGGCTAGTAGAGGCTGGTGGCTAGTAGTGCTGGTGTCTAGTAGTAGCTGGTGGCTAGTAGGTGATGGTGGCTAGTAGGTGCTGGTGGCTAGTAGGTGATGGTGGCTAGTAGGTAGCTGGTAGTCTTCTANGTGCTGGTGGNTCTAGTAGGAGCTGGTGGCTAGTAGTAGCTGGTGGTTCTAGTAGAGGCTGGTGGCTAGTAGGTGCTGGTGGCTAGTAGAGGCTGGTGGCTAGTAGGGGCTGGTGGCTAGTAGGAGGCTGGTGGTTCTAGTAGTGCTGGTGGCTAGTAGTGGCTGGTGGNTCTAGTAGTGGCTGGTGGNTCTAGTAGAGGCTGGTGGCTAGTAGGTGGCTGGTGGNTCTAGTAGTGCTGGTGGTTCTAGTAGGTGGCGGTGNGTTCTAGTAGTGGCTGGTGGTTCTAGTAGAGGCTGGTGTTCTAGTAGGTGATGGTGGCTAGTAGGGGCTGGTGGTTCTAGGTGCTGGTGTCTAGTAGAGGCTGGTGGCTAGTAGGTGATGGTGGNTCTAGTAGGTGGCTGGTGGTTCTAGTAGAGGCTGGTGGCTAGTAGGTGGCGGTGGCTAGTAGAGGCTGGTGGTTCTAGTAGAGCTGGTGTCTAGTAGGTGCTGGTGGCTAGTAGGTGCTGGTGGTTCTAGTAGGTGGCTGGTGGCTAGTAGGANGCTGGTGGCTAGTAGTGGCTGGTGGCTAGTAGTAGCTGGTGGTTCTAGTAGGTGGTGGNTCTAGTAGTGGCTGGTGGCTAGTAGGAGCTGTTGGTTCTAGTAGTGGCTGGTGGCTAGTAGAGGCTGGTGGCTAGTAGGTGCTGGTGTCTAGTAGGTGCTGGTGTAGTAGGTGGTGGCTAGTAGGAGCTGGTGGCTAGTAGTGGCTGGTGGCTAGTAGTAGCTCGTGGTTCTAGTAGGTGCTGGTGGTTCTAGTAGGTGCTGGTGGCTAGTAGAGGCTGGTGGCTAGTAGGTGCTGGTGTCTAGTAGAGGCTGGTGGCTAGTAGGTGCTGGTGGCTAGTAGGTAGCTGGTGGTTCTAGTAGGGGCTGGTGGTTCTAGTAGGTGCTGGTGGTTAGTAGAGGCTGGTGGTTCTAGTAGGTGGCTGGTGGTTCTAGTAGGCGATGGTGGTTCTAGTAGGGGGCTGGTGGTTCTAGTAGTGGCTGGTGGNTCTAGTAGAGCTGGTGGTTCTAGTAGGTGATGGTGGTTCTAGGTGCTGGTGGCTAGTAGATGGTGGTTCTAGTAGGTGGCTGGTGGTTAGTAGGAGGCTGGTGGTTCTAGTAGGAGGCTGGTGGTTCTAGTAGGTGGAGGGGGGTTCTAGTAGGTGGCTGGTGGTTCTAGTAGGAGCTGGTGGCTAGTAGGAGGCTGGTGGCTAGTAGGTGGTGGTGGCTAGTAGGAGGCTGGTGGCTAGTAGTGGCTGGTGGCTAGTAGGAGCTGGTGGTTCTAGTAGGTGCTGGTGGTTCTAGTAGGTGGCTGGTGTCTAGTAGGTGCTGGTGGCTAGTAGAGGCTGGTGGTTCTAGTAGGTGGCTGGTGGTTCTAGTAGTAGCTCGTGGTTCTAGTAGGTGGCTGGTGTCTAGTAGTAGCTGGTGGCTAGTAGTGGCTGGTGGCTAGTAGTGGCTGGTGGTTCTAGTAGGTGCTGGTGGATCTAGTAGGAGGCTGGTGGTTCTAGTAGGTGGCTGGTGGTTCTAGTAGGAGCTGGTGGCTAGTAGGAGCTGGTGGTTCTAGTAGGTGCTGGTGGTTCTAGTAGGTGGCTGGTGGTTCTAGTAGGTGGCTGGTGGATCTAGTAGGAGGCTGGTGTCTAGTAGGTGGCTGGTGGTTCTAGTAGGAGCTGGTGGCTAGTAGGAGCTGGTGGCTAGTAGTAGCTGGTGGCTAGTAGTAGCTGGTGGTTCTAGTAGGAGGCTGGTCGTTCTAGTAGGTGGCTGGTGAGTAGTGGCTGGTGGCTAGTAGGAGGCTGGTGGCTAGTAGGTGGCTGGTGTCTAGTAGGTGCTGGTGGTTCTAGTAGGAGGCTGGTGGTTCTAGTAGGTAGCTGGTGGCTAGTAGTAGCTGGTGGCTAGTAGGTGGCTGGTGGTTCTAGTAGGTGATGGTGGTTNTGTAGGGTGGTTCTAGTAGGTGATGGTGGTTCTAGTAGGTGGTGGTTCTAGTAGTAGCTGGTGGCTAGTAGGAGCTGGTGGTTCTAGTAGGTGGCTGGTGGTTCTAGTAGGGGCGGTGGTTAGTAGGTGGCTGGTGGTTCTAGTAGGTGGCTGGTGGTTCTAGTAGGTGGCTGGTGGCTAGTAGGAGGCTGGTGGTTCTAGTAGGTGGCTGGTGGTTCTAGTAGTAGCTGGTGGTTCTAGTAGTGGCTGGTGGTTCTAGTAGTGGCTGGTGGCTAGTAGGAGCTGGTGGTTCTAGTAGGTGGCTGGTGGTTCTAGTAGGTGACTGTGGCTAGTAGGGGCTGGTGGTTCTAGTAGGTGGTGGTGTTTAGTAGGGGCTGTGTTCTAGTAGGTGATGGTGGTTCTAGTAGGTGGCTGGTGGTTCTAGTAGGAGCTGGTGGTTCTAGTAGTGGCTGGTGGTTCTAGTAGGAGGCTGGTGGTTCTAGTAGGAGCTGGTGGTTCTAGTAGGTGGCTGGTGGTTCTAGTAGGTGATGGTGGTTCTAGTAGGAGGCTGGTGGTTTAGTAGAGGCTGGTGGTTTAGTAGGTGGCTGTGGTTCTAGTAGGAGGCTGGTGGTTCTAGTAGGAGCTGGTGGTTCTAGTAGGAGGCTGGTGGCTAGTAGGAGGCTGGTGGTTCTAGTAGGAGGCTGGTGGTTCTAGTAGGAGGCTGTTGGTTCTAGTAGGTGGCTGTGGTTCTAGTAGGTGGCTGGTGTTTAGTAAGAGGCTGGTGGTTCTAGTAGGTGGCTGGTGGTTCTAGTAGGAGGCTGGTGGCTAGTAGGAGGCTGGTGTTCTAGTAGGTAGCTGGTGTCTAGTAGGAGGCTGGTGGTTAGTAGGTGGCTGGTGGTTCTAGTAGGTGGCTGGTGGTTCTAGTAGGAGGCTGGTGGTTCTAGTAGGTGGCTGGTGGTTCTAGTAGGTGGCTGGTGGTTCTAGTAGGAGCTGGTGGTTCTAGTAGGTGCTGGTTTCTAGTAGGTGCTGGTGGTTCTAGTAGGAGGCTGGTGGTTCTAGTAGGAGGCTGGTGTTCTAGTAGGAGGCTGGTGGTTCTAGTAGGTAGCTGGTGGTTCTAGTAGTAGCTGGTGGTTCTAGTAGGTGATGGTGGTTCTAGTAGGTGGCTGGTGGTTCTAGTAGTGACTGGTGTTCTAGTAGGTAGCTGGTAGTTCTAGTAGGTGGCTGGTGGTTCTAGTAGGGGCTGGTGGTTCTAGTAGGTAGCTGGTGGTTCTAGTAGGAGGCTGGTGGTTCTAGTAGGTGGCTGGTGGTTCTAGTAGGAGGCTGGCGGTTCTAGTAGGTGGCTGGTGGTTCTAGTAGGAGGCTGGTGGTTCTAGTAGGTGCTGGTGGTTCTAGTAGGTGGCTGGTGGTTCTAGTAGGAGGCTGGTGGTTCTAGTAGGTGGCTGGTGTTCTAGTAGGTAGCTGGTGTTCTAGTAGGTGGCTGGTGGTTCTAGTAGGTGGCTGGTGTTCTAGTAGGAGGCTGTGTTCTAGTAGGTGACTGGTGGTTCTAGTAGGGGGCTGGTGGTTCTAGTAGGTGGCTGGTGGTTCTAGTAGGAGGCTGGTGGTTCTAGTAGGTGACTGGTGGTTCTAGTAGGTGGCTGGTGGTTCTAGTAGGAGGCTGGTGGTTCTAGTAGGTGGCTGGTGGTTTAGTAGGAGGCAGGTGGTTCTAGTAGGAGGCTGGTGGTTCTAGTAGGTGGCTGTGGTTCTAGTAGGTGGCTGGTGGTTCTAGTAGGTGGCTGGTGGTTCTAGTAGAGGCTGGTGGTTCTAGTAGGAGGCTGGTGGTTCTAGTAGGTGGCTGGTGGTTCTAGTAGGAGGCTGGTGGTTCTAGTACGTGGCTGGTGTTTAGTAGGAGGCTGGTGGTTCTAGTAGGTGGCTGGTGGTTCTAGTAGGTGGTGGTGGTTCTAGTAGGTGGCTGGTGGTTCTAGTAGGAGGCTGGTGGTTCTAGTAGGTGGCTGGTGTTCTAGTAGGTAGCTCGTGGTTCTAGTAGGTGGCTGGTGGTTCTAGTAGGTGGCTGGTGTTCTAGTAGGAGCTGGTGGATCTAGTAGGTGGCTGGTGGTTCTAGTAGGAGGCTGGTGGTTCTAGTAGGTGGCTGGTGGTTCTAGTAGGTGGCTGGTGGTTCTAGTAGGTGCTGGTGGTTCTAGTAGGTGGCTGGTGGTTCTAGTAGAGGCTGGTGGTTCTAGTAGGTGGCTGGTGGTTCTAGTAGGTGACTGGTGTTCTAGTAGGGGCTGGTGGTTCTAGTAGGTGCTGGTGGTTCTAGTAGGAGGCTGGTGGTTCTAGTAGGTGACTGGTGGTTCTAGTAGGTGGCTGGTGGTTCTAGTAGGAGGCTGGTGGTTCTAGTAGGTGGCTGTGTGGTTCTAGTAGGAGGCTGGTGGTTCTAGTAGGAGGCTGGTGGTTCTAGTAGGTGGCTGGTGTTCTAGTAGGTGGCTGGTGGTTCTAGTAGGAGGCTGGTGGTTCTAGTAGGAGGCTGGTGGTTAGTAGGTGGCTGGTTGGTTCTAGTAGGAGGCTGGTGGTTCTAGTAGGTGGCTGGTGGTTCTAGTAGGAGCTGGTGGTTCTAGTAGGTGGCTGGTGTTCTAGTAGGTGGCTGTGGTTCTAGTAGGAGGCTGGTGGTTCTAGTAGGTGGCTGTGTTCTAGTAGTAGCTCGTGGTTCTAGTAGGTGCTGGTGGTTCTAGTAGGTAGCTGTGGTTCTAGTAGGAGGCTGGTGGATTAGTAGGTGGCTGGTGGCTTCTAGTAGGTGACTGGTGGTTCTAGTAGGGGGCTGGTGGTTCTAGTAGGTGGCTGTGGTTCTAGTAGGAGGCTGGTGTTCTAGTAGGTGACTGGTGGTTCTAGTAGGTGGCTGGTGGTTCTAGTAGGAGGCTGGTGGTTCTAGTAGGTGGCTGTGGTTCTAGTAGGAGGCTGGTGGTTCTAGTAGGAGGCTTGTGTTCTAGTAGGTGGCTGGTGGTTCTAGTAGGTGGCTGGTGGTTTAGTAGGAGGCTGGTGGTTCTAGTAGGAGGCTGGTGGTTCTAGTAGGTGGCTGGTGGTTCTAGTAGGAGGCTGGTGGTTCTAGTAGGTGGCTGGTGGTTCTAGTAGGTAGCTGGTGGTTCTAGTAGGTGGCTGTGGTTCTAGTAGGTGGCTGGTGGTTCTAGTAGGAGGCTGGTGGTCTAGTAGGTGGCTGTGGTTCTAGTAGGTGACTGGTGGTTCTAGTAGGGGCTGGTGGTTCTAGTAGGTGGCTGGTGTTCTAGTAGGAGGCTGGTGGTTCTAGTAGGTGACTGGTGGTTCTAGTAGGTGGCTGGTGGTTCTAGTAGGAGGCTGGTGGTTCTAGTAGGTGGCTGGTGGTTCTAGTAGGAGGCTGGTGGTTCTAGTAGGAGGCTGGTGGTTCTAGTAGGTGGCTGGTGGTTCTAGTAGGTGCTGGTGTTCTAGTAGGAGGCTGGTGGTTCTAGTAGGAGGCTGGTGGTTCTAGTAGGTGGCTGGTGGTTCTAGTAGGAGGCTGGTGGTTCTAGTAGGTGGCTGGTGGTTCTAGTAGGAGGCTGGTGGTTCTAGTAGGTGGCTGGTGGTTCTAGTAGGTGGCTGGTGGTTCTAGTAGGAGGCTGTGGTTCTAGTAGGTGGCTGGTGTTCTAGTAGGTAGCTCGTGGTTCTAGTAGGTGGCTGGTGGTTCTAGTAGGTAGCTGGTGGTTCTAGTAGGAGGCTGGTGGATCTAGTAGGTGGCTGGTGGTTCTAGTAGGTGACTGGGTTCTAGTAGGGGGCTGGTGGTTCTAGTAGGTGGCTGGTGGTTCTAGTAGGAGGCTGGTGTTCTAGTNAGGTGACTGGTGGTTCTAGTAGGTGGCTGGTGGTTCTAGTAGGAGGCTGGTGGTTCTAGTAGGTGGCTGGTGGTTCTAGTAGGAGGCTGGTGGTTCTAGTAGGAGGCTTGTGTTCTAGTAGGTGCTGGTGGTTCTAGTAGGTGGCTGGTGGTCTAGTAGGAGGCTGGTGGTTCTAGTAGGTGCTGGTGGTTCTAGTAGGAGGCTGGTGGTTCTAGTAGGAGGCTGGTGTTCTAGTAGGTAGCTGGTGGTTCTAGTAGGTAGCTGTGGTTCTAGTAGGTGGCTGGTGGTTCTAGTAGAGGCTGGTGGTTCTAGTAGGTGGCTGGTGGTCTAGTAGGTGGCTGGTGTTCTAGTAGGAGGCTGGTGGTTCTAGTAGGTGGCTGTGGTTCTAGTAGGTAGCTCGTGGTTCTAGTAGGTGGCTGGTGGTTCTAGTAGGTAGCTGGTGGTTCTAGTAGGAGGCTGGTGGATCTAGTAGGTGGCTGGTGGTTCTAGTAGGTGACTGGTGGTTCTAGTAGGGGGCTGTGGTTCTAGTAGGTGGCTGGTGGTTCTAGTAGGAGGCTGGTGGTTCTAGTAGGTGACTGGTGGTTCTAGTAGGTGGCTGGTGGTTCTAGTAGGAGGCTGGTGGTTCTAGTAGGTGGCTGTGGTTCTAGTAGGAGGCTGGTGGTTCTAGTAGGAGGCTTGTGGTTCTAGTAGGTGGCTGGTGGTTCTAGTAGGTGGCTGGTGGTTCTAGTAGGAGGCTGGTGGTTCTAGTAGGAGGCTGGTGGTTCTAGTAGGTGGCTGGTGGTTCTAGTAGGAGGCTGGTGGTTCTAGTAGGAGGCTGGTGGTTCTAGTAGGAGCTGGTGGTTCTAGTAGGTAGCTGGTGTTCTAGTAGGTGGCTGGTGGTTCTAGTAGGTGACTGGTGGTTCTAGTAGGTGCTGGTGGTTCTAGTAGGTGACTGGTGTTCTAGTAGGTAGCTGGTGGTTCTAGTAGGTGGCTGGTGGTTCTAGTAGGAGGCTGGTGGTTCTAGTAGGTAGCTGGTGGTTCTAGTAGGAGGCTGGTGGTTCTAGTAGGTGGCTGGTGGTTCTAGTAGGAGGCTGGTGGTTCTAGAGGTGGCTGGTGGTTCTAGTAGGTGGCTGGTGGTTCTAGTAGGTGGCTGGTGGTTCTAGTAGGAGGCTGGTGGTTCTAGTAGGTGGCTGGTGTTCTAGTAGGTAGCTGGTGGTTCTAGTAGGTGGCTGGTGGTTCTAGTAGGTGGCTGGTGGTTCTAGTAGGAGGCTGGTGGTTCTAGTAGGTGGCTGGTGGTTCTAGTAGGTGACTGGTGGTTCTAGTAGGGGGCTGGTGGTTCTAGTAGGTGGCTGGTGGTTCTAGTAGGAGCTGGTGTTCTAGTAGGTGACTGGTGGGTTCTAGTAGGTGGCTGGTGTTCTAGTAGGAGGCTGGTGGTTCTAGTAGGTGGCTGGTGGTTCTAGTAGGAGGCTGGTGGTTCTAGTAGGAGGCTGGTGGTTCTAGTAGGTGCTGGTGGTTCTAGTAGGTGACTGGTGGTTCTAGTAGGAGGCTGGTGGTTCTAGTAGAAGGCTGGTGGTTCTAGTAGGTGGCTGGTGGTTCTAGTAGGAGGCTGGTGGTTCTAGTAGGAGGCTGGTGGTTCTAGTAGGAGGCTGGTGGTTCTAGTAGGAGCTGGTGGTTCTAGTAGGAGGCTGGTGGTTCTAGTAGGAGGCTGTTGGTTCTAGTAGGTGGCTGGTGGTTCTAGTAGGTGGCTGGTTGTTCTAGTAAGAGGCTGGTGGTTCTAGTAGGTGGCTGGTGGTTCTAGTAGGAGGCTGGTGGTTCTAGTAGGAGGCTGGTGGTTCTAGTAGGTAGCTGGTGGTTCTAGTAGGAGGCTGGTGGTTCTAGTAGGTGGCTGGTGGCTAGTAGGTGGCTGTGGTTCTAGTAGGAGGCTGGTGGTTCTAGTAGGTGGCTGGTGGTTCTAGTAGGTGGCTGTGTTCTAGTAGGAGCTGGTGGTTCTAGTAGGTGGCTGGTATTTCTAGTAGGTGGCTGGTGGTTCTAGTAGGAGGCTGGTGGTTCTAGTAGAGGCTGGGTTGGTTCTAGTAGGAGGCTGGTGTTCTAGTAGGTAGCTGGTGGTTCTAGTAGGTAGCTGGTGGTTCTAGTAGGTGACTGGTGGTTCTAGTAGGTGGCTGGTGGTTCTAGTAGGTGACTGGTGGTTCTAGTAGGTAGCTGGTAGTTCTAGTAGGTGGGTGGTTCTAGTAGGAGGCTGGTGGTTCTAGTAGGTAGCTGGTGGTTCTAGTAGGAGGCTGGTGGTTCTAGTAGGTGGCTGTGTTCTAGTAGGAGGCTGGTGGTTCTAGTAGGTGGCTGGTGGTTCTAGTAGGAGCTGTGGTCTAGTAGGTGGCTGGTGGTTCTAGTAGGTGGCTGGTGGTTCTAGTAGAGGCTGGTGGTTCTAGTAGGTGGCTGGTGGTTCTAGTAGGTAGCTGGTGGTTCTAGTAGGTGGCTGGTGGTTCTAGTAGGTGGCTGGTGGTTCTAGTAGGAGGCTGGTGGTTCTAGTAGGTGACTGGTGGTTCTAGTAGGGGGCTGGTGGTTCTAGTAGGTGGCTGGTGGTTCTAGTAGGAGGCTGGTGTTCTAGTAGGTGACTGGTGGTTCTAGTAGGTGGCTGGTGGTTCTAGTAGGAGGCTGGTGGTTTCTAGTAGGTGGCTGGTGGTTTCTAGTAGGAGGCTGGTGGTTCTAGTAGGAGGCTGGTGGTTCTAGTAGGTGGCTGGTGGTTCTAGTAGGTGGCTGGTGGTTCTAGTAGGGGCTGGTGGTTCTAGTAGGAGGCTGGTGGTTCTAGTAGGAGGCTGGTGGTTCTAGTAGGTGGCTGGTGGTTCCTAAAAAGGCTATAGACGAACCAAGTCTGAAGGACAATGCATGGGAAGCAGCATGTCCACATAAAACCAAAAGTGGCAAACCAGATGATAATAACTTGGTAAAAATATGGCAAAGAGGTAATAAGGAGGAAAATAACGCATAAATGCGTTCGAAACCGCTACCTAGCGTTTCCCAGGATTAAAAAAAAAATGTTTAATATTCGTCATAGTTATGATGGATAAGAACCGATGTAACATGTGGTATCGATGTTTAACGTTTTGTTTTCTTTTCTTTGCTTATTTCAAATGTAACCATGCTAAGATTGTGATACGACGCGCGCGTTGAAAAATTTAACAGCCGAAACATGAGGGCGGCTGAGGGGTTCATAACAAAAAAGGGGCATTTACCTTGTTTGAAAATTCGCCAGTGGCCAAATCGACCCCTGATAATTTTCAAAAGGGCGGATTGTTGTATCTATAACCCTTTTTTATATTAAGAATAATTCTGCCAACATATATATATTTTTAATAGACGCGGGACAACTTGGGAGCAAACAGAGACGAGTGAAAACCCGTTTTCCAACTTCCACCACAGATGCGTGCACACCTCGCTTCAACGGCCAGAAAGCATGAAAGAGACAGCCATCAAATGTCATAAAACCTCCCGAATTTCACACAAGATAAAAANGGGGGGGGATTGCAAACGGGGTTAGGATAACACCCACACTTCCAAAAGCCCCCCTCACAATACAAGAACAGGCGCCACGAGGAATATATTATTATATTCTTGACGGCTAAAAAAAATAGAATTGTCAACAAGAAAGCGAACAAGACGGGTTTTGAACCATATTAGTTAAACAAAGTTACCAACTTAACCATGAAGATTAAGCAAACATTATCTATCCTCGCTCCAATTGGAAACCAGACTACAGTCTGCACCAGGGGCCGTGAATCCTCATTTGTTAATTCAATACTGACATTATTTCCCTTTAATACTTTTCTACGCGGCCGGGCCGAAGCATCAAAGAATAATTATGGCAGTCAGGGTCGCTCCTAAGCAAAAAAACAAATTCCCTATCCCCGGGATATCAGATAAAATAATAAGTCTAAGTCAAATAATAAATACGAAATTAAAGTGGATCTCCTAGGAGAGTTAAGGGCGGAGAAGTCTACCATAATTAACTAACATACAACACTCCAGGGGAAGCGAGCAGCTCACAGCCGTCTTTGTCTTCCCGAGAGAAACGGTCACAGAGCAGGCACAAAGCCAGGAAATGGCCCTCATAAAAGTTCGTGGCGAGCGGGCGACGGTTCGAGAAAGGAAATCAACAGATGCCTCTCAGTATGCTCCAACGATGGAGCACAGCCGTGTTTGTCTCAAGATTTGCGCACACGAGTAAATAACATCTCCCCATAAAGAAACCAAACCACGATGGAAATACCGTGAACACGGCTACTTACAATCAAATCACAATAATACTAAGCAGCAAAAGGAGCCTCATTTTAACTTCCAGACCAGGCATACGGCTTGGAGCCGTATGAGACAAAGGATAAACGCCAAGAGCGAGGGAAGGGATTATAGAGCTCGCTTAACGCGTTGGTTTTCGCGACTAATATTATTCATAATCAAAACCCAAAACGTGGATTATGATTTAACAACCTCGGTGCGAACGCGAATCGTCAGTCTGGTTTAGTTTGATGACTCGTATGTAACGCCGTTTCGCGAGGAAACCCCCACCCCTCCTTCCAGAATTATTACGGACAGCTGTGTCTTTGAAGAACCTTTCCTCCAATAAATCGCACACACGGATGGACACGCACACGACATGCCCGGACGCAGATGTGTCCACACACACAAACAAACAAAAAAATATTGTTCCGGCCTTTGAACAACTCGGAAAAAACCGAGTGGATTTTCCCGATATAAGCCGAGGCAAAATCCATTCAGAGTATCCCACCGGGGCTCAGGCCCCCATCTCTCCGGCGCTCAGGCCCCCCATCTCATCTCGACGCCACCGGGGTTCAGGCCCCATCTCATCTCGTCGCCGACAACGAAGGAGCTCTTCCGTCATCCAGAATGACGATGTTCGCGGGGTAGTGACGTGCAATGACAAGCTGAGGTCTTGGCGGGTAGGAGATGATGGTGAGTAGTAGATGATGGTGAGTAGTAGATGATGACGAGTAGTAGATGATGGCGGGTAGTAGATGATGGCGGGTAGTAGATGATGGCGGGTAGTAGATGATGGCGGGTAGTAGATGATGGCGGGTAGTAGATGATGGCGGTAGTAGATGATGGCGGGTAGTAGATGATGGTGAGTAGTAGATGGTGAGTAGTAGATGATGACGAGTAGTAGATGATGGCGGGTAGTAGATGATGGCGAGTAGTAGATGATGGCGGGTAGTAGATGATGGCGGTAGTAGATGATGGCGGGTAGTAGATGATGGTGAGTAGTAGATGAGTAGTAGATGGTGAGTAGTTGATGGCGAGTAGTAGATGAGTAGTANATGATGGTGAGTAGTAGATGATGGCGGGTAGTAGATGGCGAGTAGTTGATGATGGCGAGTAGTAGATGATGGTGAGTAGTAGATGATGATGGTAGTAGATGATGGTGAGTAGTAGATGATGGTGGGTAGTAGATGATGGTGAGTAGTAGATGATGGCGGGTAGTAGATGATGGCGAGTAGTTGATGATGGCGAGTAGTAGATGATGGTGAGTAGTAGATGATGATGGGTAGTAGATGATGGTGAGTAGTAGATGATGGTGGGTAGTAGATGATGGTGGGTAGTAGATGATGGTGGGTAGTAGATGATGATGGGTAGTAGATGATGGTGAGTAGTAGATGATGGTGGGTAGTAGATGGTGAGTAGTAGATGATGGCGAGTAGTAGATGGTGAGTAGTAGATGATGGTGGGTAGTAGATGATGATGGGTAGTAGATGATGGTGAGTAGTAGATGATGGTGAGTAGTAGATGATGATGGTAGTAGATTATGATGGGTAGTAGATGATGGTGAGTAGTAGATGATGATGGGTAGTAGATGATGGCGGGTAGTAGATGATGGCGAGTAGTAGATGAGTAGTAGATGATGGCGAGTAGTAGATGATGGCGGTAGTAGATGATGAGTAGTAGATGATGGTGAGTAGTAGATGATGGTAGATGGCGGGTAGTAGATGATGGGTAGTAGATGATGGTGAGTAGTAGATGGCGGGTAGTAGATGGCGAGTAGTAGATGGCGAGTAGTAGATGATGGCGAGTAGTAGAGTAGTAGATGATGGCGAGTAGTAGATGATGGTGAGTAGTAGATGATGGTAGATGATGGCGGGTAGTAGATGATGGCGGGTAGTAGATGATGGCGGGTAGTAGATGATGAGTAGTAGATGGTGAGTAGTAGATGGTGAGTAGTAGATGATGGCGGGTAGTAGATGGCGGTAGTAGATGATGGCGGGTAGTAGATGATGGCGGTAGTAGATGATGGTGAGTAGTAGATGGTGGTAGTAGATGATGGCGGGTAGTAGATGATGGTGAGTAGTAGATGGTGAGTAGTAGATGAGTAGTAGATGGTGAGTAGTAGATGGTAGAGTAGTAGATGGCGGGTAGTAGATGAGTAGTAGATGATGGCGAGTAGATGATGGCGGGTAGTATGATGGCGGGTAGTAGATGATGGCGAGTAGTAGATGATGGTGAGTAGTAGATGATGGTGGGTAGTAGATGATGGTGAGTAGTAGATGATGGTGAGTAGTAGATGATGGTGAGTAGTAGATGATGGTGAATAGTAGATGATGGTGGGTAGTAGATGATGGTGAGTAGTAGATGATGGTGAGTAGTAGATGATGGCGGTAGTAGATGATGGTGGGTAGTAGATGATGGTGAGTAGTAGATGATGGTGGGTAGTAGATGATGGTGGGTAGTAGATGATGGTGAGTAGTAGATGATGGTGAGTAGTAGATGATGGCGAGTAGTAGATGATGGTGGTAGTAGATGATGGTGGGTAGTAGATGATGGTGACTAGTAGATGATGGTGGGTAGTAGATGATGGTGAATAGTAGATGATGGCGAGTAGTAGATGATGGCGGGTAGTAGATGATGGTGGGTAGTAGATGGTGAGTAGTAGATGATGGCGAGTAGTAGATGAGTAGTAGATGATGGTGGGTAGTAGATGATGGTGAGTAGTAGATGATGGTGGTAGTAGATGATGGTGGGTAGTAGATGATGGTGGTAGTAGATGATGGTGAGTAGTAGATGATGATGGCGAGTAGTAGATGATGGCGGGTAGTAGATGGCGGGTAGTAGATGGCGAGTAGTAGATGATGGCGAGTAGTAGATGATGGCGAATAGTAGATGATGGCGAATAGTAGATGATGGCGAGTAGTAGATGATGGCGAGTAGTAGATGATGGCGGGTAGTAGATGATGGTGAGTAGTAGATGATGTGTAAGTAGATGATGGCGGGTAGTAGATGATGGCGGGTAGTAGATGATGGTGGGTAGTAGATGATGGTGAGTAGTAGATGATGGCGGGTAGTAGATTGGTGGGTAGTAGATGATGAGTAGTAGATGGTGAGTAGTAGATGATGAGTAGTTGATGGCGAGTAGTAGATGATGAGTAGTAGATGATGATGGCGAGTAGTAGATGATGGCGGGTAGTAGATGATGTGAGTAGTAGATGATGGTGAGTAGTAGATGATGACGAGTAGTAGATGATGGCGGGTAGTAGATGATGGTGAGTAGTAGATGATGGTGAGTAGTAGATGATGGTAAGTAGTAGATGATGGTAAGTAGTAGATGATGGTGAGTAGTAGATGATGGTGAGTAGTAGATGATGGTGAGTAGTAGATGATGGCGGCGTTGGTGGTGTCCTCCTGGGCGAGACGTCGCCTCTTTGCCCCGTCGAGAGCGGACCCGAGGTTTGTCTGCGGCGGTAGCGAGGTTTTTGTAAACTTGCCATGTGGAGTTTTTGTCGCCGATCGGCCGTCCGGCGATGTCCTCGGGGCTCGCTCGGCGAGGTTTGTCTGCGGCTCGTTCCTCTCGGCCCCGCCGCCGTCGGGTTCCGCTGCGGCGCCGAGCGGCACGCGAAGGCCGAGGCCCGGACCGCGCGGCGCCGCTTGGAGCGCTGGTTGATGAAGAGACATGAAGGCGGTGATGTCACCCCATGTGTCTCACCCCGTGTCTCTATCCCCGTGTGTCTCTCCCCGTGTCTCTCCCCGTGTGTCTCACACTGTGTGTCTCCAGGCCATACGCACGCTGCTGGTGAACACCGTCGGTCTGCTGGGAACCTCTCCCGCGTGCCAGAGAACCGCGCCTGCTTCCGCCAGAGCAACGCGGTGCCCGTGATGCAGGAGCTGCTCAAGAAGGACGATGATGTCTTCAGGATTCCTGCAACAACGGTCATTGCACACATAATAGAAGAGACGGACTGTGACCTTCTGGAAGATTCCGGTATGCAACCTTGAAGCGCACACATCACACTCAAACGATGAACACACATTGTACGCACCAGCGGTGTCACAGTGAAGAGCCGACCTGTACCACGGAGAGTGATGCCCAGTCTTCACCATCACCGTAATCATTCGTGGTAACCCGCCTCACCTCATTCTAGATTTGAAGTTTCGTGACTGCAAGGTTCATTTCTAGGTTTTTCGAAAGTCACGTAGTGAAAGATAATTAAAAAATAAATGAAATAAACAGATCACGACGTTTCAGGAGGCAACACAAGTTCCGTCTTCAGGTGGGAACCTCACAGCAGGTGGGAACAATCACAGCAGGTGGGAACAATCACAGCAGGTGGGAACAATCACAGCAGGTGGGAACAATCACAGCAAGAAACAGTTGCTGAAGTGGGCAAAAGAGCTGCGACTACCAGGGGGTTATGTAGGTGAGGGGGGGGGGAGCCAAGGATTGAGAGGGTGGAGGGGAAAGGAGGCAAATGAGACGTTGAGGGTCAATAGCCTGAAGAGCAGAAGCGGTACATGGACACGGAAGGCAAATGTTCACGTGATGGGAGTGAGTGGTTCTAGTAGGTGACTGGTGGTTCTAGTAGGAGGCTGGTGGTTCTAGTAGGTGACTGGTGGTTCTAGTAGGTGACTGGTGGTTCTAGTAGGAGGCTGGTGGTTCTAGTAGTCAGCTGGTGGTTCTAGTATCGCTGGGTATCTAGTACAGGGCTGGGTTCTAGTATCACGCTGACTAAATCCGGTCGGTTCTAGTAGTGGGCTGGGTTCTAGTATCAGGGCTGGTGGTTCTAGTATGGCTGGTGGTTCTAGTATCACGGCTGGGTTCTAGTATCACGGTGGTTCTAGTATGGCTGGGTTATAGTAGTGGCTGGGTTCTATAGGGCTGGTGGTTCTAGTATCACGGCTGGGTTCTAGTATCACGGGCTGGGTTCTAGTATCACGGCTGGGTTCTAGTATCAGGCTGGTGGTTCTAGTATGGCTGGTGGTTCTAGTATCACGGCTGGGTTCTAGTACGGTGGCTGGTGGTTCTAGTAGTGCATGGTGGTTCTAGACATCAGGGCTGGTGTTCTAGACATAGGCAGGCTGGTGTTCTAGACATCACGGTGCTGGGTTCTAGCTAGAGGCTGGGTTCTACTAGGGCTGGGTTCTAGTAGTGCACTGGGGTGTATAACTGGTGTTCTAGTAGTCACAGGCTGGGTTCTACTCAGAGGCTGGTGTCTAGTAGTGCACTAGGTGGTTCTAACATCAGGGCTGGGTTCTAGTAGGTCTGGGTGGTTCTAGAATACGGTGCTGGGGTTCTAAGATAGGCTGGTGGTTCTAGACTCAGGGCTGGTGTTCTACATACGGGCTGGTGGTTCTAGATCGGCTGGTGTTCTAGTATGGCTGGGGTTCTAACTACGGAGCTGGTGGTCTAGTAGTCGGGCTGGTGGTTCTAGTCAGGTCAGGCTGGGTTCTAGTAGTAGGCTGGTGTTCTAACTCACGGGCTTGGTTCTAGTATCACGGGCTGGGTTCTAGTATCACAGGCTGGGTTCTAACATCACAGGCTGGTTCTAGTATCACAGGCTGGGTTCTAACATCACGGGCTGGGTTCTAACATCACAGGCTGGGTTCTAGTATCACGGGCTGGGTTCTAGTATCACAGGCTGGGTTCTAGTATCACAGGCTGGTTCTAACATCACAGGATGGTTCTAGTATCACAGGCTGGGTTCTAACATCACGGGCTGGGTCTAGTATCATGGGCTGGGTTCTAACATCACGGGCTGGGTTCTAACATCACAGGCTGGGTTCTAACATCACGGGCTGGGTTCTAACATCACAGGCTGGGTTCTAACATCACGGGCTGGGTTCTAGTATCACGGGCTGGGTTCTAGTATCACAGGCTGGGTTCTAACATCACAGGCTGGTTCTAGTATCACAGGCTGGGTTCTAACATCACGGGCTGGGTCTAGTATCATGGGCTGGGTTCTAACATCACGGGCTGGGTTCTAACATCACAGGCTGGGTTCTAACATCACGGGCTGGGTTCTAACATCACGGGCTGGGTTCTAGCATCACAGGCTGGGTTCTAGTATCACAGGCTGGGTTCTAACATCACGGGCTGGGTCTAGTATCACGGGCTGGGTTCTAGCATCACAGGCTGGTTCTAGTATCACAGGCTGGGTTCTAACATCACGGGCTGGGTCTAGTATCACAGGCTGGGTTCTAACATCACGGGCTGGTTCTAGCATCACAGGCTGGGTTCTAGTATCATGGGCTGGGTTCTAGTATCATGGGCTGGGTTCTAACATCATGGGCTGGTTCTAGTATCACGGGCTGGGTTCTAACATCACGGGCTGGGTCTAGTATCATGGGCTGGGTTCAAACATCACGGGCTGGGTTCTAGTATCATGGGCTGGGTTCTAGTATCACGGGCTGGGTTCTAGTATCATGGGCTGGGTTATAGTATCACGGGCTGGGTTCTAGTATCATGGGCTGGGTTCTAACATCACGGGCTGGGTTCTAACATCACGGGCTGGGTCTAGTATCATGGGCTGGGTTCTAGTATCATGGGCTGGGTTCTAGTATCACGGGCTGGGTTCTAGTATCATGGGCTGGGTTCTAGTATCACAGGCTGGGTTCTAGTATCATGGGCTGGGTTCTAGTATCATGGCTGGGTTCTAGTATCACGGGCTGGGTTCTAACATCACGGGCTGGGTTCTAGTATCACAGGCTGGGTTCTAGTATCACAGGCTGGGTTCTAGTATCACGGGCTGGGTTCTAGTATCACGGGCTGGTTCTAGTATCATGGGCTGGGTTATAGTATCACAGGCTGGGTTCTAGTATCATGGGCTGGGTTCTAACATCACGGGCTGGGTTCTAGTATCACAGGCTGGGTTCTAGTATCACGGGCTGGGTTCTAGTATCACGGGCTGGGTTCTAATATGGTGGCTAGGTGGTTCTAGTATGGGCTAGGGCTGGGTTCTAGTATCACGGGCTGGGTTCTAGTATCACGGTGGGTTCTAGGGCTGGGTTCTAGTATGGGCTGGTGGTTCTAGTATCACGGGCTGGGTTCTAGTAGGTGGCTGGTATGTTCTAGTAGGTGGGCTGGTGGTTCTAATAGGAGGCTGGGTTCTAATATCACGGCTGGGTTCTAATAACGGGCTGGTGTTCTAGTATCACGGCTGGGTTCTAGTATCATGGGCTGGGTTCTAGTATCACTGGCTGGGTTCTAACATCACGGGCTGGGTTCTAGTAGGTGACTGGTGGTTCTAGTATCACGGCTGGGTTCTAGTATCATCACGGCTGGTTCTAGTATAGGCTGGGTTCTAGTAGTAGTCATGGCTGGTTCTAGATACGGGGCTGGGTTCTAGTATGGCATGGCTGGTTCTAGTAGAGGCTGGGTTCTAGTATCGGCTGGTGTTCTAGTATAGGCTGGTGGTTCTAGTAGGGCTGGGTTCTAGTATAAGGCTGGGTTCTATATAGGCTGGGTTCTAGTATAGGCTGGGTTCTACATCACGGGCTGGTGTTCTAGTATCACAGGCTGGGTTCTAGTAGGTGCTGGTGTTCTAACATCACGGGCTGGGTTCTAGTATACGGCTGGGTTCTAGTATCACGGCTGGGTTCTAGTAGGGCTGGGTTCTAATAGTGCTGGTGGTTCTAGTATCACGGCTGGGTTCTAGTAGGTGACTAAGGCTGGGTTCTAGTATGGCTGGTGGTTCTAGTATCACGGCTGGGTTCTAGTAGGTGGCTGGTGGTTCTAGTACAGGCTGGGGTTCTAGTATCACGGGCTGGGTTCTAGTAGGTGCTGGGTGGGTTCTAGTAGTCGGCTGGGTTCTATATGCTGGGTGGTTCTAGTATCACGGGCTGGGTTCTAGTAGTGCATACGGTGGTTCTAGTAGTCACATGGGTGGGTTCTAGTAGGTGCTGGTGGTTCTAGACATAGGTGCTGGTGGTTCTAGTAGTCAGGCTGGGTTCTAGTATCTGGTGGTTCTAGTATCAGGGCTGGGTTCTAGTATGGCTGGTGTTCTAGACATAGGGCTGGGTTCTAGTAGGTGGCTGGTGTTCTAGTATATGGCTGGGTTCTAGTATGGCTGGGTGGTTCTAGTATAGGCTGGGTTCTAGACTCACGGTGCTGGTGTTCTAGTATCACAGGCTGGGTTCTAGTACACGGCTGGGGTTCTAGTATCACGGGCTGGGTTCTAGTATCACGGGCTGGGTTCTAGTAGGTGGCTGGTGGTTCTAGTATCACAGGCTGGGTTCTAGTAGTGGCTGGTGGTTCTAGTATCACGGCTGGGTTCTAGTATCACGGGCTGGGTTCTAGTATCTGGGTGGGTTCTAGTATCACGGGTGGGTTCTAGTATGGGCTGGTGTTCTAGTAGGTGGGCTGGGTTCTAGTATCACGGCTGGGTTCTAGTATCACGGGCTGGGTTCTAGTAGGTGGGCTGGTGGTTCTAGTATCACGGGCTGGGTTCTAGTATGGGCTGGTGGTTCTAGTATCACGGGCTGGGTTCTAGTATCAGGCTGGGTTCTAGTATCACGGGCTGGGTTCTAGTATCACGGCTGGGTTCTAGTAACGGGCTGGGTTCTAGTATAGGGCTGGGTTCTAGTAGTGCTGGGCTGGGTTCTAGTATCACGGCTGGGTTCTATATGGCTGGGTTCTAGTACACGGGCTGGTGTTCTAGATCACAGGCTGGGTTCTAGTATGCATGGTGGTTCTAGTATCAGGCTGGGTTCTAGACATAGGAGGCTGGGTTCTAGTATACGGGCTGGGGTTCTAGTAGGTAGCTGGGTTCTAGAGTGGCTGGTGGTTCTAGATAGGGCTGGGTTCTAGATACGGTGGCTGGGTTCTAGTAGTCGGCTGGGTTCTAGTACAGGTGGGTCTAATCCGGGTGGTCTAGTATCAGGCTGGGTTCTAGTAGGTGGCTGGGTTCTAGTATACGGCTGGGTTTATACGGACGGGCTGGGTGGTTCTAGTAGGGTGGCTGTGGTTCTAGTATCCGGCTGGGTTCTAGTATGGTGGCTGGTGGTCTAGTAGGAGGCTGGGTTCTAGTATCACGGCTGGGTTCTAGTATCACAGGCTGGGTTCTAACATCACGGAGGCTGGTGGTTCTAGTCAGGTAGCTGGTGGTTCTAGTATACTGGTGGGTTCTAGTATCATGGGCTGGGTTCTAGTATCATGGGCTGGGTTCTAGTATCACAGGCTGGGTTCTAACATCATGGGCTGGTTCTAGTAGGTGGGCTGGTGGTTCTAGTAGGTGGCTGGGTTCTAGTAGGAGGCTGGGTTCTAGTAGGTGCTGGTGGTTCTAGTATACTGGGCTGGGTTCTAGTATGGCTGGTGGTTCTAGTAGGTGACATGGGCTGGGTTCTAGTATCACGGGCTGGGTTCTAGTATCACAGCCTGGGATCTAGTATCACGGGCTGGGTTCTAGTATCACAGCCTGGGTACTAATATCACAGGCTCGGTTCTAGTATCACGGGCTGGGTTCTAGTATCACGGGCTGGGTTCTAGTATCACGGGATGGGTTCTAGTATCACGGGCTGGGTTCTAGTATCACGGGCTGGGTTCTAGTATCACGGGCTGGGTTATAGTATCACAGGCTGGGTTCTAACATCACAGGCTCGGTTCTAGTATCACGGGCTGGGTTCTAGTATCACGGGCTGGTTCTAGTATCACGGGCTGGTTCTAGTATCACGGGCTGGTTCTAGTATCACGGGCTGGGTTCTAGTATCACGGGCTGGGTTCTAGTATCACGGGCTGGGTTCTGGTACCACGCGCTGGGTTCTAGTAGGAGCTGGTGGTTCTAGTATCACGGCTGGGTTCTAGTATGGCTGGTGGTTCTAGTAGGAGGCTGGTGTTCTAGTAGGTGGCTGGTGGTTCTAGTAGGAGGGCTGGTGGTTCTAGTATCACGGCTGGGTTCTAGTAGGTGGCTGGGTTCTAGTATCACGGGCTGGGTTCTAGTAGGAGGCTGGGTTCTAATATCAGGCTGGTGGTTCTAGTATGGCTGGGTTCTAACATCACGGGCTGGTGTTCTAGTACAGGCTGGGTTCTAGTAGGAGGCTGGGTTCTAGTAAGGCTGGGTTCTAGTAGGAGGCTGGGTTCTAGTAGGAGGCTGGGTTCTAGTAGGCTGGCGTGGTGGTTCTAGTAGGTGGCTTTAGTAGGGCTGGGTTCTAGTATCACGGCTGGGTTCTAGTATAGGCTGGGTTCTAGTAGAGGCTGGTATCTAGTAGGTAGCTGGTGTTCTAGTAGGAGGCTGGTGTTCTAGTATCAAGGCTGGGTTCTAGTATGGCTGGTGGTTCTAGTAGGAGGCTGGGTTCTAGTAGGTGGCTGGGTTCTAGTCAGGTGGCTGGGTTCTAGTATCACAGGCTGGGTTCTAGTAGGTGGCTGGTTCTAGTATCACGGGCTGGGTTCTAGTATAGGCTGGGTTCTAGTATCAGGGCTGGTGTTCTAGTAGGACAGGCTGGTGGTTCTAGTATACTGGGCTGGTTCTAGTAGGTAGCTGGTGGTTCTAGTATCACGGGTGGTTCTAGTATCACGGGCTGGGTTCTAGTATACTGGGCTGGGTTCTAGTATCAGCGGGTGGTTCTAGTAGGTGGGCTGGTGGTTCTAGTATCACGGCTGGTGGTTCTAGTAGGTTAGCTGGGCTGGGTTCTAGTAGGAGGCTGGGCTGGTTCTAGTATCACGGGCTGGGTTCTAGTAGGAGCTGGCGGTTCTAGTATCACGGACTGGGTTCTAGTATCACGGCTGGGTTCTAGTAGGTGGCTGGTGGTTCTAGTATGGCTGGTGGTTCTAGTATCACGGCTGGGTTCTAGTAGGTGCTGGTGTTCTAGTATCAGCTGGTGGTTCTAGTATCATGGGCTGGTTCTAGTATCACGGCTGGGTTCTAACATCAGGAGGCTGGGTTCTAGTATACTGGGCTGGTTCTAGTAGGGCTGGTGTTCTAGTATCATGGTGGTTCTAGTATCAGGTCTGGGTTCTAGTAGGTGACATGGGCTGGGTTCTAGTAGGTGCTGGTGGTTCTAGTACAGGCTGGGTTCTAACATCACGGGCTGGGTTCTAGTACACAGGGTGGGTTCTAGTAAGGCTGGGTTCTAGTATCACGGCTGGGTTCTAGTAGGTGGCTGGGTTCTAGTATGGCTGGTGGTTCTAGTAAGGCTGGGTTCTAGTATCAGGGCTGGTGGTTCTAACATCACGGTGGCTGGTGGTTCTAGTAGGAGGCTGGTGTTCTAGTACGGGCTGGGTTCTAGTACAGGCTGGGTTCTAATATGGGCTGGTGTTCTAGCCTCACGGTGGCTGGTGGTTCTAGTAGGTGGCTGGTGGTTCTAGTATCACGGCTGGGTTCTAGTAGGTGGCTGGTGGTTCTAGTATCACGGGCTGGGTTCTAGTAGGTGGCTGGTGGTTCTAGTATGGCTGTGTTCTAGTACGGAGCTGGGTCTAGTAGGTGGGCTGGTGGTTCTAATATCAGGCTGGTGGTTCTAGTATCACGGCTGGGTTCTAGTATGGTGGCTGGTGGTTCTAGTACGGGCTGGGTTCTAGTATGGCTGGTGGTTCTAGTATCACGGCTGGGTTCTAGTACGGTGGCTGGTGGTTCTAGTATCACGGGCTGGGTTCTAGTAGGGCTGGGTTCTAGTACGGGTGGGTCTAGTATCACGTGGGTTCTAATAGGAGGCTGGGTTCTAGTATACTGGCTGGGTTCTAACATCACGGGCTGGTGTTCTAGATCACAGGCTGGGTTCTAGTAGGTGCTGGTGGTTCTAGTAGGAGGCTGGGTTCTAGTATAGGCTGGGTTCTAGTATCACAGGCTGGGTTCTATAGGTGCTGGTGGTTCTAGTATCACGGGCTGGGTTCTAGATCAGGAGGCTGGGTTCTAGTATGCTGGTGGTTCTAACATCACGGAGGCTGGTGGTTCTAGTAGGTGCTGGTGGTTCTAGTAAGGCTGGGGTTCTAGTATCATGGGCTGGGTTCTAGTATCATGGGCTGGGTTCTAGTATCAGGCTGGTGGTTCTATAGGTGCTGGTGGTTCTAGTATCACGGCTGGGTTCTAGTAGGTGGCTGGGTTCTAGTATACTGGGTGGGTTCTAGTAGGAGGCTGGGTTCTAGTATCATGGGCTGGGTTCTAGTATCACGGCTGGTTCTAGTACGGGCTGGGTTCTAATAGGTCAGGCTGGGTTCTAGTATCACGGGCTGGGTTCTAGTATCACGGGCTGGGTTCTAGTAGGTGCTGGTGGTTCTAGTATCAGCTGGGTGGTTCTAGTATAGGCTGGGGTTCTAGTAAGGCTGGTGGTTCTAGTATCACGGCTGGGTTCTATAGGGCTGGTGGTTCTAGTATCGGTGCTGGTGGGTTCTAGTATCACGGCTGGTGTTCTAGTATCACGGGCTGGGTTCTAGTATCCGGGCTGGGTTCTGGTGGTTCTAGTATCACGGGCTGGGTTCTAGTATCACGGGCTGGGTTCTAGTAGGTAGCTGGTGGTTCTAGTATCACGGCTGGGTTCTAGTATGGCTGGGTTCTAGTAGGAGGCTGGTGTCTAGTAGGTGGCTGGTGTTCTAGCTAGGTGACTGGGCTGGTTCTAGTAGGGCTGGGTTCTAGTACGGTGGCTGGTGTTCTAGTAGGAGGGCTGGTGGTTCTAGTAGGTGACTGGGTGGTTCTAGTAGGTGGCTGGTGTTCTAGTATCAGGCTGGGTTCTAGTATGGTGGCTGGTGTTCTAGTATCATGGACTGGGTTCTAATAGGAGCTGGTGGTTCTATAGGTGGCTGGTGTTCTAGAATCACGGGCTGGGTTCTAGTAGGAGGCTGGGTTCTAGTAAGGCTGGGTTCTAGTATGGCTGGTGGTTCTAGTAGGAGGCTGGTGTCTAGTATGGCTGGTGGTTCTAGTAGGGCTGGGTTCTAGTAGGACTGGTCTAGGTGGTTCTAGTATGGTGGCTGGTGGTTCTAGCATCACAGGCTGGGTTCTAGTATCATGGGCTGGGTTCTAGTATCATGGGCTGGGTTCTAGTATGGCTGGTGGTTCTAGTAGGTAGTCTGGGCTGGTTCTAGTATCATGGGCTGGGTTCTAGTAGGTGGCTGGTGGTTCTAGTATGGGCTGGGTTCTAGTATCACGGGCTGGGTTCTAGTAGGTGGCTGGTGGTTCTAGTATCATGGGCTGGGTTCTAGTAGGTGACTGGTGGTTCTAGTATCATAGGGCTGGGTTCTAGTATGGCTGGTGGTTCTAGTAAGGCTGGGTTCTAGTAGGAGGCTTGTGGTTCTAGTAGGGCTGGTGTTCTAGTATGGCTGGTGGTTTCGAGTAGGAGCTGGGTTCTAGTAGGTGCTGGTGGTTCTAGTATCACGGGCTGGTGTTCTAGTAGAGGCTGGGTTCTAGTATCACGGCTGGGTTCTAGTAGGTAGCTAGGATGGTTCTAGTATCACGGCTGGGTTCTAGTAGGAGGCTGGTGTTCTAGTAGGTGGCATGGGCTGGGTCTAGTAGGTGGCTGGTGGTTCTAACATCACGGGCTGGGTTCTAGTATAGGCTGGGTTCTAGTATCAGCTCGGGTTCTAGTATGGCTGGTGGTTCTAGTATCAGCTGGTGGTTCTAACATCACAGCCTGGGATCTAGTATCACGGGCTGGGTTCTAGTATCACAGCCTGGGATCTAGTATCACGGGCTGGGTTCTAGTATCACAGCCTGGGTACTAATATCACAGGCTCGGTTCTAGTATCACGGGCTGGGTTCTAGTATCACGGGCTGGGTTCTAGTATCACGGGATGGGTTCTAGTATCACGGGCTGGGTTCTAGTATCACGGGCTGGGTTCTAGTATCACGGGCTGGGTTATAGTATCACAGGCTGGGTTCTAACATCACAGGCTCGGTTCTAGTATCACGGGCTGGGTTCTAGTATCACGGGCTGGTTCTAGTATCACGGGCTGGTTCTAGTATCACGGGCTGGTTCTAGTATCACGGGCTGGGTTCTAGTATCACGGGCTGGGTTCTAGTATCACGGGCTGGGTTCTGGTACCACGCGCTGGGTTCTAGTATCACGGTGGGTTCTAAATCAGGGCTGGGTCTAGTAGTACTGGGCTGGGTTCTAATACGGTGGTTCTAGACCAGGTGGGTTCTAGTATTGGTGACTGGTGTTCTAGTAGTCATGGCTGGTTCTAAGGATGGCTGGGCTGGTTCTAGTACAGGCTGGGTTCTAAATAGGTAGCTGGGGTTCTAGTAGGAGGGCTGGTGTTCTAGTAGGTGGCTGGTGTTCTAGTAGGAGGCTGGTGGTTCTAGTAGGTGGCTGGTGGTTCTAGTAGGTGGCTGGTGGTTCTAGTAGGTGGCTGGTGGTTCTAGTAGGAGGCTGGTGGTTCTAGTAGGTGGCTGGTGTTCTAGTAGGTAGCTGGTGGTTCTAGTAGGTGGCTGGTGGTTCTAGTAGGTGGCTGGTGTTCTAGTAGGAGGCTGGTGGTTCTAGTAGGTGGCTGGTGGTTCTAGTAGGTGACTGGTGGTTCTAGTAGGGGGCTGGTGGTTCTAGTAGGTGGCTGGTGGTTCTAGTAGGAGGCTGGTGGTTCTAGTAGGTGACTGGTGGTTCTACGTACAGGCTGTGGTTCTAGTATCACGGGCTGGTGTTCTAGTAGTCAGGCTGGGTTCTAACATAGGACTGGTTTCTAGTACCGAGGCTGGTGGTTCTACAGTAGGTGGCTGGGTTCTATAGTGACGGCTGGTTCTAGTACACGGGGCTGGGTTCTAGTAGAAGGCTGGTGGTTCTAGTAGTCCGGCTGGTGTCTATACAGGAGTGGTGTTCTAGTATCCGAGGCTGGTGGTTCTAATACGGGGCTGGTGGTCTAGTATAGGGCTGGTGGTTCTACGTCACGGAGCTGGTGTTCTACGTCACGGAGGCTGTTGGTTCTAAATAGGGGCTGGGTTCTAACGTAAGGTGGCTGGTGTTCTATACAGGGCTGGTGTTCTAGTAGGGCTGGTGTTCTAGTAGAGGCTGGTGTTACATACGAGGCTGGTGTTCTAGTATCAAGCTGGTGGTTCTAATCACGGGGCTGGGTTCTAGTATGGTGCTGGGGTTCTAAATCAGGGGCTGGGTTCTACATACGGAGGCTGTGGTTCTAACAGTAGGGCTGGGTTCTAGAGGTGCTGTTCTATAGGAGCTGGGTTCTAGATACGGTGGGGTATCTAGTAGTCTTTCTAGTAGGGCTGGGGTTCTACTCACGGGCTGGTGGTCTAGTATCGGGCTGGGTTCTAGATCAGGTCTGGGTTCTAGTACCGGTGGTTCTAACATCAGGGTGGGTTCTAGTAGTCGACATGGCTGGGTTCTAACTCACGGTGCTGGTGTTCTAGTAAGGACTGGTGTTCTAGTATATGGGCTGGGTTCTAGTAATGGGCTGGGTTCTAGTAGAGGCTGGTGTTCTAAAGTCATGGGCTGGTGTTCTAGTATCCGGAGCTGGTGGTTCTATACGGGCTGGTGTTCTAGTATCACGGGCTGGTGTTCTAGTATCACAGCCTGGGATCTAGTATCACGGGCTGGGTTCTAGTATCACAGCCTGGGTACTAATATCACAGGCTCGGTTCTAGTATCACGGGCTGGGTTCTAGTATCACGGGCTGGGTTCTAGTATCACGGGATGGGTTCTAGTATCACGGGCTGGGTTCTAGTATCACGGGCTGGGTTCTAGTATCACGGGCTGGGTTATAGTATCACAGGCTGGGTTCTAACATCACAGGCTCGGTTCTAGTATCACGGGCTGGGTTCTAGTATCACGGGCTGGTTCTAGTATCACGGGCTGGTTCTAGTATCACGGGCTGGTTCTAGTATCACGGGCTGGGTTCTAGTATCACGGGCTGGGTTCTAGTATCACGGGCTGGGTTCTGGTACCACGCGCTGGGTTCTAGTAACGGTGTAGCATGGGCTGGGTTACTAGTACAGAGGCTGGTGTTCTAGTAATGGGCTGGCTACATACGGTGGGTTCTAGTAGTCGGCTGGTGGTTCTAGTAACGGGCTGGTGTTCTAGTATCACGGAGGCTGGTGGTTCTAATACGAGGGCTGGTGTTCTAGTAGGTGGCTGGTGTTCTAGTAGGAGGCTGGTGGTTCTAGTACGT